>CM038226.1:56107958-56292227 GCA_021442155.1 Cymbidium sinense
AAGATAAAAAAACATTTTATGAACATTAAAAAAAGTAAATGAGTTACATATATGATTATCACTTAAATACTTCATAAATAGGAACATGTACTACCTTGAATGATAGAAAATAATTTATTATATGAATTTATAAATAATATGAAGTAATAAAGTATAATCTAAATGTTCTTTTAACATAGCACAAAGACAAGTTATATGGGGTATATTACACCAACTTTGTCTTTGGAGAAACTTTATGTAATTAATTACATGTAATACCACTAAAGTAACTATCATAATCTTACTTAATGCCAATTGTCATATTTGATTGATTACACTTGTTGAGGTCCCAAAAGTGACAAATTTTTAAAGATCTATTTGAAAAGAATTAATATTATTTGATGAAATAAAAATGGCTCCATATTATAAAATTAAAGAAAAATTATAGATCCATAATCATAGGCATACCTAAGATTAAGATATCAATCATAGTCAATAAATTCTACTCAACCTAAGCCTATCCCTTCTTTGAAATAACACAACTAAACAAAATTGTCATGTGCAATAATAAATGATTATGCTGCTATTTTCTTACTTCATATTTCAATTTCATTACTTTTGTGCTTATTTTGGAATTTTATTTTATTGGATTTTATTCAAACTTAGATCTAGAGAAATCTAGGAATTTTCACTGTATAATTTTAGTATGTACTTGAACAGAATGTGTTAGCCATATTAATATATAAAAATTTATTTTTCAGCATATTTTTTATGTATTTTATTAAGTATGTTAAACTAAATAGAAATTACAATAGAATTAGAAAAAACTTTAAAATGATGTTGTGGATATTATATATGAATTATTTTGTGAATTATGATTGTCAAATTGTATATATCATTTTACCTTCTAAATACAATTGTTTATCATGCATATTGTTTTTTTCATAAATTCTTATAATATGTTAAATGGTGTATAGTTCTATTTATCTAATAATAGGACAAATGCAACATTCAAAGGAAGTTAAGGATCCAAAGAGGTAACTTATAACCATGCACCCTCAGATATATGATGTCAATGGTATTTTAAATTTGTGTTGGAAATTTTGGACACTAACCCTATTTATTTTATATTATACTCGATCAATTTAATAGAAAATGAGACTTAAGATCAGCATTAATGATGATTTTATTATTATAGAACTAAAATGATAAAGGATGAGTACTTTACAACTAGTTATTAGCATTAAATCTAAAATTTATTGCAAATTATCATCCCACTGAAGTACAAGCCTCTTCTTAAATTTCTAAGAATAATGATGATGAGACTTGTAACATGATTCTCATCAATGATTAGGAAAGCTTGAAATAAGTTCATATAATCTTACTTAGAAATGGCATCTATCTAGATCCATCTAATTATGTTAAATTAATGACACCAACTATCTAGGTCATATAAATCTTCTTATATGCAAGGGAAGGCATCTTTTTTATAATTAAAAAGTATGAGTAATAATTTTATGAGTAAATTAAAGATTTCTTAGCCATATAAGGTATATGATATGTAATACTATTATGTATATTTTGATTTACTATTTAGTCGTTAATCTAAGAAAAATTAAATCTATTATGTAGTCTTATGGGGATTATTCATATACTAAACCGACAAAGGTAATTTATCAAGAACATCTTAAATGGATAAGGATGTAAGCCAAATGCTTACCACCCATAAGTGCTAGTTATTAGTTAGTTATTTATTATTTAGTTAGTTATGAGTTTATTATTAGTTATTAGTTTAGTTATTATTAATTAGTTATTAGTTTAATTAGTTATTATTATTAGTAGTAGTAGTTATTAGTTTATTAGTTTGTTTATTATTCCTAGTTATTTATTAGTTTATTAGTTTTATTATTTGTTATTAGTTATTTTTAGTTTAGTTATTATTAGTTATTAGTTATTAATTAATTTAATTTTTTTTTTTTTATTAGTTATTTATTATTAGTTTTTTTTAGTTTTGTTAGTTATTAGTTAGTTATTTATTATTTAATTTGGTTTTTATTTTATTAGTTAGTTATTAGTTTAGTTATTATTATTATTATTATTATTATTATTATTATTATTATTATTATTATTATTATTATTAATTATTAGTTTATTAGTTAGTTTATTATTACTATTTATTTATTAGTTTATTAGTTTTATTATTAGTTAGTTAGTTATTAGTTTAGTTATTATTAGTTTATTAGTTTTAGTTAGTTATTAGTTTATTAGTTTATAGTTATTATTAGTTTTTTTAGTTAATAGTTTTATTTGTTAGTTATTTAGTTATTATTAGTTTTTTTGGTTATTAATTTAGTTTTAGTTTACTTAGTTATTATTAGTTTATTATTATTAATAATTAGTTAGGTTATTTTAGTTATTAGCTTTTTTGTTATTATTAGTTAGTTTAGTTAGTTAGTTATTAGTTAATTAGTTTTTAGTTATTTATTAGTTAGTTTAGTTTATTAGTTTTAGTTTAGTTAGTTATTATTATTATTATTAAGTTTTAAGTTTTATTTTTATTTAGTTAGTTAGTTTAGTTTTATTAGTTTTATTTTATTTGTTATTATTAGTTTATTATATGTTAGTTATTAGTTATTAGTTTTAGTTTTAGTTAGTTATTATTAGTTTAGTTTTTAGGTTTTCATTAGTTATTAATTTAGTTTTTTTGTTATTTATTTTAGTTAGTTATTAGTTTGTTATTAGTTATTAGTTTAGGTTAGGTTTTATTAGTTAGTTATTAGTTGTTAGTTTATTATTAGTTTTAGTTATTTAGTTATTAATTAGTTATTATTAGTTATTATTAGTTAGTTTTATTATTAGTTTTAGTTAGTTTAGTTAGTTATTACTTATTTAGTTTAGTTGTTTTTTCATTAATTAGTTTATAAATTATTAGTTATTAGTTAGATATTGGTTTAGTTATTAGTTTAGTTATTAATTTAGTTATTAGTTATTAGTTTAGATTTTTATTATTAGTTAGTTATTAGTTATTGGTTTAGGTTAGGTTTTATTAGTTAGTTATTAGTTGTTAGTTTATTATTAGTTTTAGTAATCTAGTTATTAATTAGTTATTATTATTATTAGTTATTATTAGTTAGTTATTATTAGTTAGTTTTATTATTAGTTTTAGTTAGTTTAGTTAGTTATTAGTTATTTAGTTTAGTTATTTTTTTGTTAATTACTTTAGAAATTATTAGTTATTAGTTAGATATTAGTTTAGTTATTGGTTTAGTTATTAGTTTAGTTATTAGTTTAGTTATTAGTTATTAGTTAGTTTTATTCATTTATTTTATTAGTTATTAGTTATTATTGTTATTATTTAATTATTAGTTATTATTTTATTAGTTTAGTTTATTAGTTTATTATTATTATTATTAGTTTTAGTTATTAGTATGTTATTTATTAGTTTTATTAGTTATTAGTTAGTTAGGTTTATTATTTATTTTTTTTGTTATTAGTTAGTAGTTATTATTAGTTGTTATGTTATTATTAATTATTATTTTATTAGTTATTAGTTATTTAGTTTAGTTTTTATTTATTATTATTATTATTAATTGTAGTTATTAGTTATTAGTTTAGTTATTAGTTTTATTAGTTATTAGTTAGTTTAGTTTTTATTTCATAGTTTATTTAGTTATTATTTAGTTTAGTTATTTATTGTTCGTTATTAGTTATTAATAGTTATTAGTTTTTTAGTTTTTTAGATTTGTTATTATTATTATTAGTTAATTATTATTAGTTTAGTTACTTATTTAGTTATTAGTTCAGTTTTTAGTTTATTAGTTTATTATTATTTTTTAATTATTAGTTTTTTAATTTTAAATAGATCTTTATTTAGTTAGTTATTTGGTTTAGTTATTAGTTATTTTAGTTTAGTTTTATTAGTTTTTAGTTATTTAGTTTTTTATTATTAGTTATTATTTATTAGTTATTAGTTTAGTTTATTAGTTATTTATTAGTTATTAGTTACTAGTTTATTAGTTTATTAGTTCATTTATTATTTAATTTAGTTAGTAATAGTTATTTGTTTAGTAAGTTTAGTTATTTTATTATTAGTTATTATGAGTTATTATTTTATTAATTTTAGCTATTAGTTTTTTATAGTTTGTTATTTAGTTATTTTATTAGTTTAGTTAGTTTAGTTGTTATTAGTATTTAATTTATTGGTTATTAGTTTATTAATTATTATTAGTTATTAGTTTTTTTATTTAGTTATTTAGTTTTATTGTTAGTTATTAGTTTATTAATTTTAGTTAGTTTTATTAGTTATTTATTTATTATTATTATTTAGTTATTAGTTAGTTTTTTTTTTTAGTTGTTAGTTTAGTTATTTATTAGCTAGTTTTAGTTATTATTACTTTTAGTTTTGTTTTTTTAGTATTTTTATTTAGTTATTATAATTATCTTTATTATTTTTTATTATTAATAGTTTATTATTATTTATGAGTTATTAATTTATTATTATTTTATTAGTTATTAGCTAGTTATTATTAGTTATTTTATTAGTTATTATTACTTATTAGTTTAGTTATTATTAGTTTGTTATTTAGTTATTTATTAGTTAGTTTAGTTTATTAATTAGTTATTAGTATTACTTATTTGTTTAGTTTTTTTATTATGAGTTTTATTAGTTATTTATTAGTTAGTTAGTTTATTATTAGTTTATTTATTATTTATTTACTTATTAATTTAGTATTTTTATTATTTATTATTAGTTTATTAGTTTTATTAGTTTTATCATTAGTTTTTAGCTAGTTGGTTAGGTTTTAGGTTTTTAGTTATTATTAGTTATTAATTATTATTAGTTTAGTTATTATTATTAGTTATTAATAGTTATTTAGTTATTAGTTTATTTTTAGTTTAGTTTATTAGTTATTTTGTTAGTTTTTATTAGTTATTAGTTTATTAGTTATTAGTTTAGTTATTATTATTATTATTATTTAAGTTATTAGTTTTTAAGTTTTAATTTTATTAATTTATTATTATTAGTTAGGTATAGTTTTATTAGTTTATTATTAGTTAGTTTTTAGTTTTAGTTAGTTTTAATTAGTTATTAGTTTAGTTTAGTTTTTTAGTTATTTGTTTAATTTTATTATTAGTTAGTTATTAGTTTTTAGTTATATTTATTAGTTTTATTTAGTTATTAGTTAGTTATTTAGTTTATTATTAGTTTAGTTATTAGTTATTGGTTTAGTTTTATTAGATAGTTTAGTTTAGTTATTAGGATTTAGTTTTTTAGTTAGTTTAGTTAGTTTTTTTAGGTTATTAGGTTTTAGTTTTTTATTAGTTAGTTAGTTTTATTAGTTTTTTTAGTTTAGTTTAGTTAGTTTATTAGTTTAATTTTACTTAGATTAGCTAGTTTATTTTAGTTTTTAGTTTAATTTTAGTTTTTATTATTAGTTTTAGTTATTAGTTATTTAGTTTAGTTAGTTAGTTTTAATTAGTTTTTCGATTTAGTTTTATTAGTTTTATTTAGTTAGTTTCGTTAGTTATTAGTTTAGTTAGTTTATTTTATTAGTTATTTATTCAGTTATTTATTATTAGTTATTATTAGTTATTGGTTTTATGTATTATGTTTTAGTATTATTAGTTTTATTATTAATTTTTTAGGTTTAGTTTTTATTAGTTATTTAATTTTTTAGTTATTAGTTTACTTTATTAGTTTTAGTTAGTTTTATTAGTTTTTAGTTATTAGTTTTATTATTAGTTAGTTTTTAGTTTTATTAGTTATTAGTTTTATTAGTTATTAGGTTTATTAGTTTATCATTTTTAGTTATTATTAGTTAGTTATTAATTTTAGTTTTTAGTTTTATTAGTTAGTTAGCTAGTTTAGTTAGTTATTATTAATTATTAATTTAGTTTTTAGTTTATTATTAGTTATTGTTAGTTTTTAGTTATTTATTTAATTTTTATTAGTTTTATTATTATTACTTTTTATTATTTATTAGTTTTTATTTTCTTATTTATTAGTTATTAGTTTTATTAGTTTATTAGTTGTTAGTTATTTAGTTTTTATTATTAATTTTAGTTATTAGTTTATTATTAATAGTTTTATTATTTAGTTATTATTATTATTATTATTATTATTATTATTATTATTAATAATAATATTATTATTATTATTAGTTATCATTATTATCACTTAGTTATTTTAGTTATTATTTATTATTATTAGTTTTAGTTATTTTTTAGTTATTAGGTTATTTTATTAGTTTTATTTTAATTATCAATTATTATTATTAGTTAGTTGTTATTAGTTATTTAAATTAGTCTATTAATTAGGTTTTAGTTATTATTAGTTGTTATTATTTATTATTAGTTTATTAGTTTATTTTAGTTATTATTATTAGTTTATTAGGTTAATAGTTTTAGTTTATTAGTATTAAAATTTATTTTTATTAGTTTTTTAGTTTAGTTATTATTTAGTTATTAGTTAGTTTTATTATTATTAGTTTACTTTTATTATTTAGTTATTAGTTTAGTTATTTTTAATTTATTATTATTAGGTTTTAGTTTTATTATTTAGTTATTTATTAGTTTAGTTTAATTAGTTTTTAGTTTAGTTTAATTATTATTATTATTAGATTTATTAGTTTATTAGTTTATTAGTTATTAGTTTAATTTTATTAGGTTTTATTTTTATTAGTTAGTTAGGTTATTAGTTATTAGTTATTAGTTATTATTAGTTATTATTATTATTATTAGTTTTAGTTTAGTTTTTATTTTTAGTTAGTTGTTAGGTTTAGTTTGTTTATTATTTAGTTAGTTATATTAGTTATATGTTTATTAGAATTTTAGTTATTATTAGATTTATTAGTTTTATTATTTATTATCTATTAGTTAGTTTATTAGTTAGTTTATTATTATTAGTTATTAGTTTAGTTTATTATAAGTTTTTATTTATTTATTTTAGTTATTATTAGTTTTTATTTAGTTTTATTAGTTATTATTTTATTATTAGTTTTAGTTATTATTAGTTATTATTATTATTTAGTTATTAGTTATTATTAATTTTTATTAGTTATTATTAGTTTATTAGTTTATTAGGTTTTAGGTTTAGTTTCATTATTATTATTATTAGTTTTTATTAGTTTATTAGTTTTTAATTTATTACTTTTAGTTCGGTTTATTATTTAGTTTATTAGTTAGTTTTATTAGTTTAGTTATTATTAGTTATGTTTATTATTAGTTATTTAGTTTATTTTATTAATTATTAGTTTATAGTTATTATTTAGTTACTTAATTATTATTAGTTAGTTATTTATTTAGTTATTATTAGTAATTTTTTTTATTATTAGTTTATTAGTTATTAATTTAGTTAGTTTAGTTAGTTTTTTATTAGTTTTTTATCATTAGTTTATTATTATTAGGTTTTTAGTTATTAGTTATTAGTTTATTTTAGTTAGTTTATTAGTTAGCTTTTTTTAGTTTTTAGTTAGATTTTATTATTTTTATTTGTTTTTTATTTTAGTTACTAGTTTATTAGTTAGTTAGTTTATTAGTTATTAGTCTGTTTAGTTTATTAGATTTTATTGGCTTTTATTAGTTATTTAGGTTTTAGCTTAGCTTTTCGTTTAGTTAGTTTTTATTTAGTTTAGTTATTAGTTTATTACTTTTATTATTATTATTAGTTAGTTTTAGTTTTTATAGTTATTATTAGTTTTTTAGTTTAAATTATTAGTTATTAGTTTTTATTAATTATTAGTTTAGTTAGTTTTTAGTTTTAGTTTATTAGTTTTATTTAGTTATTAGTTTTTATCCGATTATTAGTTTTTATTATTTGTTAGTTTTAGTTTTATTAGTTAGTTATTTATTTTATTAGTTTTTTAATAATTTCATTTTATTATTTAGTTTAGTTATTTAATTTTATTTTTTAGTTATTAGTTTAATTATTTAGATTATTATTACTAATTTTTTAGTTTTATTATTAGTTATTAGTTTATTTTTAATAATTATTTAGTTAGTTTAGTATAGTTTTTATTAGTTATTTATTAGTTATTTATTAGTTATTAGTTATTATTATTATTAGTTTTTTAGTTATTATTTTATTTATTATTTTTAGTTAAGTTATTATTAGTTTATTAGTTTTCTTAATTATTAGTTTAATATTAATTAGTTATTTAGTTTATTAGTTTAGTTTTTTATTATTATTTTATTATTAGTTTAGTTATTTTTTATTATTATTAGTTATTATTATTATTAGTTATTATTAGTTATTAGTTTAGTTAGTTATTTTGTTTTAGTTTATTACATTTTTTATTTTTAGAGTAGTTATTATTAGTTAGTAATTAGTTATTATTAGTTAATTTTATTATTATTATTAGTTTATTAGTTAGTTAGTTTAATTATTATTATTAAATTTAGTTTATTATTATTTGTTTTATTATTATTAGTTATTTTTATTAGTTTTATTGGTTATTAGGTTTTAGTAGTTTTAGTTTATTATTAGTTTATTAGTTATTAGTTATAGTTATTCTTTTATTAGTTATTAGTTTTATTATGATTTTAGTTTTATGAGTTATTTATTTGGTTTAATTTTAGTTTTATTAGTTTATTATTATTATTATTATTATTATTATTAGTTTTATTAGTTATTATTAGTTTTTTAGTTTAGTTTTTTATTAGTTATTAGTCTAATTAGTTAATTTTTATGATTTATTAGTTATTATTTATCATTAAGTTTTTATTAATTTATTTAGTTATTAGTTTATTTAGTTATTTTAGCTAGTTTTTATTAGTTATGTTTAGTTAGTTTTATTAGTTTATTAGTTATTAGTTTATTAGCTTTATTATTATTAGTTATTAGTTATTATTTTAATTTTATTGGTTATTATTTATTAGTTATTAGAAATTATTATTATTATTATTAGTTGTTAGCTTAGTTAGTTTTAATTATTATTAGTTATGCTTATTTTTAAGTTTTATTAATTTATTATTATTATTAGTTATTATTTATTAGTTAGTTATTAGTTATTAGTTATTTATTTTATTAGTTAGTTTTAGTTAAGTTTTTAGTTATTATTATTATTATTAGTTATTAGTTTTATTATTTTTAGTTAATTATTTTAGTTTTAGTTTTTAGTTTATTAGTTTATTAGTAAGTTTTATTAGTTAGTTATTTATTATTTAGGTTTATTAGTTATTAGTTAGTTATTTATTAGTTATTATTAGTTATTTATTAATTTTTCTTAGTTTATTTATTAGTTTATTTATTTTATTAGGTTTTAGTTTTTAGTTTATTATTATTATTATTATTATTATTATTATTTATTTAGTTATTTTTAGTAGTTATTATTTATGTAATTATTAATTTATCTTTAGTTATTAGTTATTAGTTTAATTTATTAGTTAATTAGTTTTAGTTTTTTTATTAGTTTAGGTTATTATTAATTTTATTAGTTTTACTAGTTGTTAGTTAGTTAGTTTTTATTAATTATTAGTTATTATTTATTATTATTAGTTATTATTTATTATTATTAGTTATTACTTTATTAATTTATTAGTTATTATTATTTAGGGTTTAGGGTTTGGTGTTTAGGATTTAGGGATTAGGGTTTTTAGGGTTTTGGGTTTGAGTTTATTTTTTATTTTCTTTTATTTTTTAAATTAAGTAAATTTGTAGGTTTAGGTTTATTTAGTTTATTTTTTTTATTTTAGTTTATTTTCTTTTTTTATTTATATTAAGATTTATTTTTATTTTTATTTAATTTTGTTTATTTATTTTTGGTTTATTTATCTTAGTTCAGGTTTTTTATTTTAATTTATTTTTTAGGTTTAGGTTTAGGTTTAGGTTACTTTTTAGTTTAGTTTTATTTTTATTTTATTTTTTAAGTTTAGTTTTTATTTTTATTTTATTTTTAAGTTTAGGTTTTATTTTTTATTTTTATTTTTAGGTTTTGGTTTTTATTTTATTTTTTTAGGTTTTATTTTTATATTTAGGTTTAGGTAAACTTTTAGTTTATTTTATTTTATTTAGTTTATGTTCAAGTTTAGGTTTAGTTTATTTTAAGTTTAGGTTTAGGTTTTATTTATTCTATTTTAGTTTATTTTAGTTTAGGTTTAGGGTTTTATTTATTTATTTTAGGTTTAGGTTTCTTTTTTTAGTTTAATGTTTAGGTTTTTTTTAATTTATTTTTAGGTTTTTTTAGGTTTAGGTTTAGGTTTTTATTTAGTTTTTATTTTATTTTATTTTAGGTTTATATTATTTTTATTTTATGTTTAGTTTTTCTTTTATTTAGGTATTTTTATTTTTAGGTTTATATTATTTTTTAAATTTAGTTTAGGTTTTTAATAGTATTATTTTAGTTTAGTTTTAATTTTTTATTTTATTATATTTTTAGGTTTTGGTTTTAGTTTAGGTTTCTATTTAATCTTATTATTTTATTTTAGTTAGCTTTAGGTTTATTTATATATTTCATTTTTAAGTTTTATTTAGTTTAGGTTAAAAATTTTAGGTTTTAAGTGTTTACGGTTAGTTTACGGTTTATGGTATAGGGTTTAGGGTTATTTTAGTTTAGGTTTAGGTTTGTTTTATTTAGATTATTTTGTTTTTATTTTAGGTTTAATTTTTTTCTTTTAGTTTAGGGCTTAAGTTTTCTTTTTTATTTATTTTTAAGTTTATTTTTTAGGTTTAAGTTTTTATTTAGTTTTTATTTTATTTTATTTTATGTCTATTTTATTTTTATTTTACGTTTATTTTTTATTTTATTTAGGTTTTTAATTTTTAGGTTTTTTTATTTTAGGGTTTAGGTTTTTTTTATTTTATTTTTAGGTTTATTTTTAGGTTCAAGTTTTTATTTAGTTTTATTTTAGGTTTATTTTTTTATTTTAGGTTTAGTTTTTATTTTATTTAAGTTTTTTATTTTTTAGGTTTATTTTATTTTTTAGTTTAGTTTAGGTTTTTAATAACTATATTTTAGTTAGTTCTTATTTTTTATTTTATTTTATTTTTAGGTTTAAGTTTAGGTTTTAGTTTATTTAGGTTTAGCTTTATTTATTTATTTTATTTTTAGATTTTATTTATTTTAGGTTTTAGAGTTTACGGTTAGTCAACATTTTATGGTTTAGGCATAGCATTATTTTAGTTTAAGTTTAGGTTTATTTTATTTAGTTTTTATTTTAAGTTTATTTTTTTAGTTTAGGGTTTAGGTTTTCTTTTTTATTTAATTTTATGTTTATTTTTTATGTTTAGGTTTTTATTTAGTTTTTATTTTATTTTATTTTAGGTTTATTTTATTTTTATTTTATGTTTAGTTTTATTTTATTTAGGCTTTTTATTCTTAGGTTTATTTTCTTTTTTAGTTTAATTTAAAATTTTATTTATTTTATTTTAGTTAAGTTTTTATTTTTTATTTTATTTTATTTCTAGGTTTAAGTTTAGGTTTTTATTTTTATTTATTTTGTAATTTTATTTAGGTTTAGGTTTTTATTTATTTTATTTTTAGGTTTTATTTAGTTTAGGTTTAGATTTTTAAGTTTTTAGGGTTTAAGGATTAGGGTTTAGGGTTTAGAGTTGTAAGTTTTAGGGTTTAGGGTTTAGGGTTTAGGGTTTTAGGTTTAGGGTTTGGTTTAGGAGTTAGGGTTTAAGGTTTTTAGGGTTTAAGGTTTAGGGTTTAGGGTTAGGGTTTTTTATTTATCTTATGTTATTTTATTTTTATTAAATTAAGTAAACTAGTAGGCTTAGGTTTATTTAGTTTATTTAGTTTACCTTTTAGTTTAGGTTTTTATTTTTATGTTTTAGTTGAGGTTTTTATTTTATTTAGGTTTTGGTTTATTTATTTATTTTATTTTTAGGTTTTATTTAGTTTTTGTTTAGGTTTTTATGTTTTAGGGTTTAGGGATTATGGCTTAGGGTTTAGGGTTTGGGGTTTAGGGTTTAAGATTTAGGGTTTAGGCTTTTAGGGTTTAGGGTTTAGGGCTTTAGGGTTTAGGGTTTTAGGGTATGGTAGGGTTTAAGTTTCTAGGTTTAGGCTTTCAGGTTTAGGGTTTAGGGTTAGTTTTAGGGTTTTAACCATCCGACTGCTGTGCTTACAACCACCCAGAGTGGTAACCAGCTAACACCTCCTACTCTTTAAAACTATGTAGGAAATTCATATGATTTTGCAAGATAGTTAGGTTGTTATTATTTAGAGAGAAACTAAAGTCTTTAAACCCACTCCCTAAAGAGACTAGAGCATGAGTGAGTAATGATCTTTTTAAATTTTATTTGTATTTTGACACTTTTTGACAAAGGCTTTGAGATTTTCATATGTCATGATGAAATGGATTATTGGCCAAATCGGAAGAGAAGAGGGGTGGCTCAGTTAGTAGAAGTTGCTCTCATAGGTCAAAGCGGTTCCCATGCGAATGGAGAATGGTCAATTTTACAAGAGTGGTAGAAGATGCATGCATGATATTAGACATACAACCATACATCTAAGGGGTTGCTAAATCTTTTAATTATCTTGATTTAATGCTTAGGCTCTATGTGAGATTATGAGTTATTTAGAAATTTAATTATGAGTTATAGTTGGGTGAATGATTTATTTTTCCCGAAAAGCCTAATTGGATCCAGGCCATACAACAAAACATCAATCAAGTAAGAAACTAAGAAAAAACATTCCATTTCGAACAAGCAAACATTTTATAACTAGCACAAAAGAATAAAAGGTCTATGCGATTGGGTGTCTCCGTACAACTAGGAAAAAAAGGGTAGCCGATCTCTACCCTTATAAAATCCAGTACATAAAGAATAATATATAATTTACAAATGATAAATGTTATGGGGGGTCTTCAAGTCTTCATGTCTTCATGTATCCTCCTTCTTTAATTTGGTTTGCTCCACTTCAAAGGCACCACATGGCTTCCCAGGTCAAAGCCTTCTAGCCATTGCTCATCTTTATCCCCCCATAACACTAATTCTAATTCCTAAAATAAAATTAGATTAAAAATATGAAAAGTAAATCTAACTACACATTCAAAATAGAGTTTAGCTAAACATACATACAACCAAAGCAGTTATATTTATTATTTAGACTTAACACCATGCACATGGGTAATTAAGCCCACCGGTCCTAACTTAGATTATGCTTAGGGGCTTAAGCAACTTGCAAAAGAGAACATTTCTATTTACTTTTAAGCATCCCTTTAAACATAATCCTCTGCATAAAATATGATTAGGCTAATCACGGCCTACCATCCAGTCTATAAAACATGCACTCTAATATCTAGTCTAAAATAATACATCACAAAATAAAACATACGTGACACCATGTACCATCCTAAGCTAAAAGTGGTGACTTAATCTAATGTGTGTGTATTAAAGCTTGTGTGGTATGTCCTAAGTAGGAATTAAGGTTAAGATTTTCTAAGTGTGAAAGGATTCAATTTATAGGGTGGTTTCACTTCAAGCTTTAATTGATTGAAAAGTTTTAATTTGTGTTTTCTTTGATTTTATGTGACCTACACTTAGCAACTAAGGGTTATATAAAGAATAAATTCAATTTTTCTCTTTCTTCCTTACCCTAAACACGTCCTAAAGCATGTTAATTTGATTTAGTTCTCTTTAGTGAATGGCTTATTACACATTTTAAACTAATCCTATGTTTAAGTTCACTCTAAATAATCCTATTCAACATGAAAGGCATCTTAGGATTAACTTAATTGAATTTCTTTCATATGACATATATCAAGTTATTCCTTTCCATCACATGTAGCATGCATATGACTTAATTCTAAGTATAACTATACATGCAACATATTTCTTTTAGCACACTTTAAATGAAATATGCATATGTGTATTTTATAGAAAATGGGATTTTCACTCATTAACTAAATTCACATACAAGTGTATAAAAGTTTTAAGCGAATACTTCACCATTGTTAAAATAGGGGAGTGAGGTAAAGATTTCCTTGGGGCTACTTAAAGCCATGCATCCTCGAAATATCTAGACTAGATATACCCACTATTCTTGAATACACATGAATGTATACTACAAGAATGGAAAATCATGCAAAAGTTATAGTTCTTTCAATTGAAAAGAGATTTTCATTCATTAGCTAAATGCACATATAAGTGTATAAAAGTTTTAAGTAGATACTTTGCCATTATTAAATCAGGGGTTTGAGGTAAAGTCCTCCTTGGGGCAACTTAAACCTCACATCCTTGGACTGTTCATACTAGATATACCCACTATTCTTGAATACAGATGAATGTACAAATGACTACAAGAATGAAAAATCATGCAAAAGTTGTAGTTATTTCAATTAAAAGGAGATTTTCATTCATTAGCTAAATTCACATAGAAGTTTATAAAGGTTTTAAGTGGATACTTTGCCATTGCTAAACCAGGGGAGTGAGATAAAGACCTCCTTGGGGCTACTTAAAACCTCGCATCCCTGGAATGTCCAGACTAGATATACCGACTATTCTCTATTACACATGAATGCAAAAATGACTACAAGAATGGAAAATCATGAAAAGTTGTATTTCTTTCAATTGAATTACTTATACATGTGACCTAAAAGTTTATCTTAATTCTATCATAGAAATACATAGGAATGAATTCAAATAAATGTTGTCTTTTTTAAATGGGCTATACACTTATTAACATTCAAACTTTATGTAAATCCATATAGACTAAATAAAGAGAACTCCATATCACATATTCTAAGCCATAGACACATGCAAGCTTATAAATATTTATAACTTTTATCAATCCAATGATTTATATACTTTTAAAATTAACTTTGATTTAATAGTGAGAATAGCCGCACATATTATAAATTTAATTCAACACATGCAAGGTCAACATAAAGAAAATTTCATTTGATTTATTTAATTTTGAAAAGATGAATGTATGATTTCAAATGACATACAACATTTAGCATGATTGTAAATGAATAATAAGACATAAAACACATATTTCATTCAATCAAACTAATTCCTAAGGACAATCATGTCAAATAAAACAACTTAAAATAAACAAAGCTTTTTTTATGTATCATTTTTGAAGTCATGTTTGATTTTTTTTAAGATTGTGAAGAGAAGTTTGCTAATCCTAACTCATTCTCATGTTTGTGATTTAATTTGGATTAATGAAAAGGTAATTAGAAGAATTTATGAGTTAATTAAGTAATCTTTATGCTTTAAGTACATTAATTAACCCTTACCTATATCACCTTAACATAACTAATCAAATAATTATGAGCCAACATGAAATGCATAAAATAAAATTGCAATGATCCTAAGAAATGAAAGGGCATAATGCAATTTGGCTCATAATTAATGACTTTTTAAATTAAGAGATTTAATTAAGTCACTTATGGTTTTCCCACACATGTGATCTAACCATAATTTCTTTAACTGACTTTAGGCTATGAAACACCTAAATACCTACCCCTTAATTAAGTAATTAGGATTTGATGTATTTTAGATTTTAATTAGATTAATTAAATCATTAATCACCTAATTAAATTTAAACTTAATTTCCATATGGGTTAACTATCCTCAAAATGAAGTAGACTTAGCAAAAATATTAGGAAAAAGATCCCAGTTTAATTCCTAAGTTTCCTCACTATTAAATAGTAAAAAATGTGCCCAACTAATTAATTAATTTATTGTTCATGTGATTAATAAACCCTTAATCAAGTTAAGAGAGTAATTAAGGCCTAATTAGCTAATTCTCCTAATTAATTAACCAATAAATCCCAAGAAAATTAGGGGAGGCATAGATCATCTCCATAAATAATCTTAAAAATTTTGGGGTTAGTTAATTAATTAATTAGGGAGTAATTAAAGTGATTTATTTTTAATTAAACCCTAATTAAGCTCTAATTACTATTCAAAATCAATTAAGGATATTGCTAATAAATTTCACTCTAAAACACCTTCAAAATAAATATTATATGTATTTTTTATGATTTATCTATGATTTAATATGATTTTCCAAAGTTTCAGCGGATTTAAATGATTTTTCATGATTTTTATAAAGTTTATTTATTTATTTTAACTAAATTAGACTATTTGAGCTTTAAAATGCAATCTCTCCCAATCTAGAAATTATTTGAACTTAGAATTTTTATGTTATGTGTATTTTAACTTTAGTTTCAATCCCTAAAAATTTCAAATCAATCTGATGCGTATTTTTGGTTGAATTAATGAAATTTGATTTTTAATAAAACTCTAATTAAGCTCAAAATATTCAGTACCATTAAGTGATTTTGGGTTTCTTGGATTCTCTTAGAAAGATGAATCAAACGAGCCCTTCTTTGCAATTTTTAGTTAAGTATTTTATTTTCTATAAATTTTTTAATTTTTAGGTGATTTAAATAATTTTTAAAAGCAAAAAATCCAGAATTTTCTACTTATCTCAGTCAGCACCACACAACGCTGATGTGGCAATGTGGTCCCAAGCGACGCATCGATTGTGATGGTTCAGGCTGTGCAGGATTAGTTGGTGAGGTGTCAAGAAATGAGCGAAAGGGAGAGAGGGCTTTTGCCTTATTTATTATTATCTAGTATTATTATTAATTTTTAGTTAGTTTTATTGATTATTAGTTAGATATTACTTTATTACTTTAGGTTATTAGCTTTAGTTTATTAATTTTTTATTAGTTAGTTATTAGTTATTTATTTTATTATTAGTTATTAGTTATTAGTTTATTATTATTATTATTATTATTATTATTATTATTATTATTATTATTATTATTAATATTATTTAGGTTCATGTTTATTAGTTAGTAGTTTTATTAGTTTTTATTATTAGTTATTAGTTTATTAATTTTTAGTTTTATTAGTTAATTATTTTGTTATATATTATTGGTTTAGTTATTTTGTTAGTTTATTATTAATTATTAATTAGTTAATTATTATTATTAGTTTTTTAGTTTAGTTATCGTTATTTGTTTATTTAGTTATTATTAGTTTTAATATTAGTTTATTAGTTATTAGATTTAGTTATTAGTCTAGTTAGTTTTATTAGTTAGTTTATTTATTAGTTTTATTTTATTTTAGTTTAGTTAGTTATTAGTTTATTATTATTAGTTATTAGTTATTATTAGTTTAGTTATTTATTAGTTTATTATTATTAGTTATTATTAGTTAGTTAGTTTTTAGTTATTAGTTTAGGTTATTAGTTAGTTAGTTTTATTAGTTTATTAGTTCTTATTATCATCAATTTTACTAATTATTAATTAGTTTTATTAGTTTATTATTATTAGTTTATTAGTTTATTAGTTTTTTAGGTTTTATTAGTTATTAGTTTTATTAGTTTTATTATTAGTTATTTAGTTAGTTATTAGTTTTATTTGTTATTATTAGTTTATAAGTTTAGTTGTTATTATTATTAATTTTAGCTAGTTATTTGTTAGTTATTATTTGTTAATTATTAGTTTATTAGTTTAATTATTATTAGTTATTAGTTAGTTAGTTTAGTTAGTTATTAATTATTTATTATTAGTTAGTTAGTTATTAGTTTAGTTTTTTAGGTTTATTATTAGTTAGTTTAGTTATTATTAGTCAATTAGTTATTAGTTTAGTTTTTTTTTTATTATTATAGTTTTAGTTTTATTAATATTTATTAGTTATTTTAGTTAATTATTAGTTTTTATTAGTTTATTATTTTAGTTTATTTTATTAGTTTATTAGTTTATTTATTATTATTTGGTATTATATTATTAGGTTTAATTATTATTAATTAGTTATTTAATTAATTTTTTAGATTAGTTATTAGGTTTAATTTAGTTATTAGTTATTATTATTAGTTTCATTTAGCTAGTTATTAGTTAGTTTTAATTTATTAATTATTAGTTAGTTTATTTAGTTTTTAGTTAGTTATTAGTTAATTTAGTTTGTTTTTTAGTTATAATTAAATTATTTTTAGTTTTAGTTATAGTTAATTAGTTAGTTTTTTTTATTTGGTTTATTTTATTAGTTAGTTTATTATTTATTAGTTTTATTAGGCTATTAGTATTATTATTATATTTAGTTTTAGTTTAGTTTAGTATTAGTTTTTTTAGTTTTATTAGTATTTTAGTTTTTTTAGTTTAGTTATTTATTATTAATTATTAGTTATTAGTTTTAATTATTAGTTATTAGTTATTATTTAGTTTATTAGTTTTTAGTTAGGTTAGTTTTAGTTATTATTATTATTAGTTTTAGTTATTAATTTATTTAGTTAATTAGTAGTTTAGTTATTAGTTTTTATTAGGTTATTATTAGTTTTGTTATTAGTCTAGTTAGTTTAGTTAGTTTTATTATTAATTATTATTTTATTAATTTTATTAGTTTTAGTTTTTAGCTATTATTATTAGTTATTAGTTATTATTATTAGTTAGTTTTTAGTTTTATTATTATTTATTTGTTATTATTATTGTTAGTTAGTAGTTATTAGCTTTTATTAGTATATTATTATTAGTTAGTTTTATTAGTTATTTAATTTAGTTATTTTAGTTATTATTTTAGTTTTTAGTTATTATTATTAGTTTTAGTAGTTTAGTTATTTAGTTATTAGTTTTATTTTTAGTTATTTAATTATTTAGTTATTAGTTAGTTAACTGTTATTAGTATTAGTTAGTTGTTAGTTAGTTTTATTAGTTTATTATTTATTAGTTTTATTATTTAGTTTTTAGTTATTATTAGTTTATTAATTAGTTAATTTTTATTAGTTTTATTTGTTTAGATAGTTAGTTTAGTTTAATTATTATTTTATTAGTTTTATTAGTTAGTTTTATTAGATTTTAGTTTATTATTATTAATTATTTAGTTTTTAGTTTATTTGTTATTATTAGTTAGATTATTAGTTTTTTATTAGTTTTTATTATTAGTTAAGTTATTTTATTAGTTATTAGTTTTAGATTAGTTATTTAGTTATTAGTTTTAGGTTTTTATTATTAATTAATTATTTTGTTATTTATTAGTTTTATTATTTAGATTATTATTTTAGTTTATTAGTTATTAGTTCAGTCTTTAGCATTAGTATATTATATTTTATTAGTTTTTAAATATTAGAATTAGTTATTAGGTTTTAATTATTAGTTTTATTAGTTTTATTATATTATTATTAGTCAGTTAATTTTAATTTATTAGTTTAGTTATTTAGTTTTATTATTATTTGTTAGTTAGTTTTATTTTATTTAGTTTAGTTATTAGTTTTATTAGTTTTTTATTATTGTTATTATAATTATTTATTAGGTTAGTTTTTATTAATTTTTGTTATATTTATTAGTTTAGTTATTTGTTTATTATTTTAGTTTTTGTTAGTTAATTTTAGTTATTAGTTTTTTAGGTTTTATTAGTTAGTTAGTATAGTTATTTTATATTTTAGTTATTAGTTTAATTATTAATTATTAGTCAATTATTTATTATTAGTTTTACTTTATTAGTTATTGATTTTTTTAGTTAATAGTTAGGCTATTAGTTAGTTATTATTTTGTTATTATTAGTTTTATTTAGTTATTAGTTATTAGTTTTATAAGTTATTTATTTATTTATTATTTATTAATTATTATTATGATTTTATTAGTTTAGTTAGTTTTTAGTTATTATTATTTATTAGTTTTTGTTATTAGTTAGTTTTAGTTATTAGTTTATTTAGTTTTATTAGTTTATTTTAATTATTAGTTTTATTTATTAGTTTTTTTATTATTTATTTTTTATTTATTTTTAGTTAGTTATTTTATTTATTATTATAGTTTAGTTAGTTAGTTTATATTATATTTATTTTATTATTACTAGTTAGTTTTTTATTATTATTTATTTTTATTTATTATTTATTATTAGTTTATTTTTAGTTATTAGTTATTATTAGTTATATATTGTATTATTATTTATTAGTTATTTTTATTAGTTTTAGTTAGTTAATTATTAGTTTATATTATTAAGTTTATTTTTAGTTATTATTAGTTTTAGTTTTTATTAGTTATTTAGTTATTATTATTTTATTTATATTATTATTAGTTAGTTAGTTATTATTTAGTTTATTTTATTTTTAGTTATTATTAGTTTATTTAGTTATTAGAGTTATTAGTTATTAGTTTAGTTTTTAGTTTAGTTATTATTAGTTAGTTAGTTTTAATTTAATTTGTTAATTATTATTAATTTTTATTTTTTATTATTAGTTAATTAGTTTAGTTATTAGTTAGTTATTATTTTAGTTGGATTAGTTATTTTAGTTTATTTAATTTATTAGTTTTAGTTTTTTAGTTTTATTATTGGTTTATTTATTATTACTATTATTTAGTTTAAGTAGTTATTTTATTAGTTTATTTTTATTATTATTATTATATTATTATTTTATTATAAGATTAGTTTTAATAGTCATTATTATTATTTATTATTATTAGTTATTAAGTTTATTAGTTATTAGTTAGTTATTATTTTTATTAGTTATTATTATTAGTTATTAGTTATAATTTTATTAGTTTAGTATTATTAGTTATTAGTTCAATTATTTAGTTATTATTTATTAGTTATTAATTTTATGTAGTTTTTCTATTAGTTTTATTTAATTAGTTATTTGTTTTTAGTTACTTTAGTTTAGTTATTATTATTATTATTAGTTTTAGTTATTAGTTTATTTCGTTAGTTAATAGTTTAGTTATTAGTTTTTATAAGTTATTATTAGGTTATTATTAGTTTTATTATTAGTTATTATTTTATTTATTTTATTAGCTTTAGTTTTTTGTTATTTGTATTTATTATTAGTTAGTTTTTAATTATATTATTAGTTATTAGTTATTATTATTAGTTTTTAGTTTTTATTAGTTTATTATTATTTGTTAGTTTTATTAGTTATTTAGTTTAGTTATTTTAGTTAGTTATTTAGTTTTATTAGTTATTATTATTTTTTTAGTTTTTATATTAGTTTTTAATTTTTATTAGTTTATTATTATTACTTAGTTTTATTAGTTATTTAGCTTAGTTATTTTTAGTTAGTTATTTAATTTTATTAGTTATTATTAGTTATTTTTAGTTTTTAGTTTAGTTTAGATTATTATTTTGTTATTAGTTCTGGTTTTAGTTATTTTGTTATTTAGTTATTAGTTATTAGTAATTAGTTAGTTTTATTAGTTTATTATTTATTAGTTTTTTAATTATTATTAGTTTATTAATTAGTTTTTATTAGTTTAGTTAGTTAGTTTAGTTTAGTTATTAGTTTATTAATTTTATTAGTTAATTTTATTTATTTTTAATTTATTAGTTATTATTAGTTTTTTATTAGTTTTTATTATTAGTTAGTTATTATTATTAGTTAGGATATTTTATTAGTTATTTATTTTAGTTTGTTATTTAGTTATTAGATTTAAGTTTTTATTATTAATTAGTTATTTAGTAATATATTAGTTTTATTATTTATTTTATTATTTTAGTTTATTAGTTATTAGTTTAGTTATTAGTTATTAGTTTATTAGTTTAGTTATTAGGTTTTAGTTATTAGTTATATTAATTTTATTATATTATTATCAGTTAGTTTTATTTTATTAGTTTAGTTATCTAATTTTATTATTATTTTTAGTTAGTTTTATTTTTTATAGTTTAATTATTAATTTTATTAGTTTATTATTATTATTATTATTATTATTATTATTATTATTATTATTTATTATTATTAGGTTAGTTTTTATTAGTTATAAGTTTAGTTATTTCTTTATTATTTTTATTTTAGTTAGTTAGTTTTAGTTGTTTTACTTTATTAGTTTATTAGTTTAGTTATTAATTATTAGTTAGTTAGTTTAGTTAATTTTTTATTATTAGTAGTTATTATTATTAGATTTAGTTTATTATTAGTTTTTAGTTATTTAGATATACTAGTTATTATTTAATTATTATTAGTTTTATTTAGTTATTATTATTTTATAAGTTATTTATTAATTAGTTAGTTATTAGTTATTATTATTAGTTTATTAGTTTATTTTTAATTATTAATTAATTATTATTATTTATTAATTTATTATTAATTATTAATTTTGGTTAATAGTTTTAATTATTATTATTAGTTAGCTTTATTATTAATTAATTATTTATTAGTTTATTAGGTTAGTTATTAGGCTTTATTAATTATTTAGTTTAATTATTTTTATTAGTTATTATTTATTAGTTATTATTTTAGTTAATTAGTTAATTATTTTTTTGTTTATTAGGTTTATTATTATTATTTTTTAGTTTAGTTATTAGTTATTAATTTTTAGTTTTAATTTGTTATTTATTTATTTATTAGTTGGTATTAGTTAGTTATTAGTTATTAGTTTTTAGTTTTAATTAGTTAATTATTTATTTATTAGTTGGTATTAATTAGTAATTATTATTAGTTAGTTATTAGTTTATTAGTTATTTGTAGTTATTAATTTTATTATTTATTTATTACTTTTTTTATTAGTTATTATTACTATATTATTGTTCTATTAATTAGTTAGTTAGTTATTATTATATTATTTTTATTAGTTTTCTTTTATTTAGCTTTTTTTATTAGTATTATTAGTTAGTTATTAGTTTTATTAGTTTATTTATTTTGGTTTATTAATTATTTATTTTTATTATTATTTAGTTTTAGTTTAGTTTATTATTATTATTAGTTATTAGTTTTAGTTTTTGGTTTATAATTTTTTAGTTATTAGTTGTTAGTTATTGTATTAATTTTATTTTTTTTAGTTTTATTAGTTATTATTATTAGTTTAGCCATTTTATTAATTATTATTATTAGTTAGTTATTATTAGTTTTAGTTTAGTTTATTAACATAGTTTATTAGTTATTAGTTTATTATTAGTTATCTTAGTTTTAGTTTATTTTAGTTTATTATTATTAGTTAGTTATTTTAGTTAGTTTTATTAGTTTTTATTATTAGTCATTATATTAATCATTATTTTAGTTTTTAGTTAGTTATTTTATTATTATAGTTATTAGTTATTTTATTATATTATTATTATTTTTATTTATTATTAGTTTAGTTTAGTTATTTATTGGTTTAGTTAGTTTTATTAGCTCATTATTTATTTATTAGTTATTATTTTATTAGTCATTAGTTTATATTAATTATTTATTTTATTAAGTTTAGTTATTAGGTTTATTTTAGTTTAGTTTATATTAGTTTTATTATTAATTATTTAGTTATTTATTAGTTATTAGTTTATTAATTATTATTTATATTAGCCAAGTTATTATTATTATTATTAGTTTTAGTTAGTTATTATATTAGTACAAGTTTATTTGTTTAATTATTATTTATTATTAGTTAGTTACTTTAGTTTATTAATTTTTATTTATTAGTTATTATAGTTAGTTGTTATTCGTTATTAAGTTATTAGTTTAGTTTTTTTTTTTATTATTTTAGTTAGTTATTAGTTTTTATTAGTTAGTTTTATTATTAGTTTAGTTATTATTTTATTAGTATTTATTAGTATTAGTCTATATTAGTTAATTTTATTTAGTTATTATTATTAGTTCTCTTTATTAGTTTGTTTTATTAGTTTAGTTTATTATTAGTTAGTTTAGTTAGCTATTAGTTATTAGGTTTAATTATTATTAGTTAGTTCTTTAATTAGTTTTTTTAGTTTAATTATTAAGTTTAGTTTGGTTATTAGTTTTATTTAATTAGTTATTAGTTAGTTTTAGTTTATTAGTTATTAGTTATTAGTTAGGTTATTTAGTTATTAGTTTTTAGTTTTAATAGTTTTTTTAGTTTGTTTATTATTAATCACTTTTTATTTTTTAGTTATTAGTCATTTAGTAGTTAGTTTTTTTTATTAGTTTACTATTTAATAGTTAGTTTTATTAGTTTTAGTTAATTATTATTAGTTTAGTTATTAATTTATAATTTTTTATTTTAATATTAGTTATTAGTTTATTAGTTTTTATTAGTTAGTTATTAGTTAATTAGTTTAGTTTATTTATTTATTATTAATTATTAATTATTAGTTTTAGTTATTAGTTTTATTTAGTTTTTATTATTTATTTAGTTTATTAATTTTTAATTAGTTTATTTTTAGTTATTATTATTGTTATTAGTTTTAGTTATTAGTTTATTTATTTAGTTATTAATTTAGTTATTATTTTTATTAGTTATTATTAGTTATAGTATTAGTTTTAGTTAGTTTAGTTAGTTTTTATTATATTATTATTTTATTAGTTTTATTAGTTTCAATTTTAATTATTATTATCATTAGTTATATTAGTTATTATTATTAGTTAGTTTTTAGTTTTATTATTAGTTATTAGTTTTTATTAATTTATTATTATTAGTTAGTTTTATTAATTATTTAGTTTAGTTTTTTTAGTTTGTTATTTAGTTTTATTAGTTATTATTAATTAGTTTTAAAATTTTCATTTATTTTAGTTAGTTATTTAGTTATTAGTTTTAGTTTTAGTTATTTTATTATTTAGTTATTAGTTATTAGCTAACTGTTAGTTAGTTTTATTAGTTTATTATTTATTAGTTTTATTAGTTTTTTTGCTAATATTAGTTTATTAGTTAGTTAGTTTTTATTAGTTTTATTAGTTTTATTAGTTTAGTTAGTTAGTTTCATTTAGTTATTAGTTTACTAGTTTTATTAGTTAGCTTTATTAGTTTTTAGTTTATTATTATTAGTTATTATTAGTTTTTAGTTTATTAGTTATTATTAATTTTTTTCTTAGTTTTTATTATTAATTAGTTATTATTATTTGTTAGATTTTTTTATTTGTTATTTGTTTCAGTTTAGTTATTTAGTTATTAATTTTAGGTTTTTATTATTAATTAGTTATTTAGTTATTTATCAATTTTATTATTTAGTTTATTATTTTAGTTTATTAGTTATTAGTTTAATTATTAGTTTTAGTTTATTTGTTTAGTTTATTAGTTTTTAGTTATTAGTTTTAGTTATTAGTTTTATTAGTTTTATTATATTATTATTAGTTAGTTAGTTTTATTTTATTAGTTTAGTTATTAAACTTTATTATTATTTATTAGTTAGTTTTATGTTATTTTGTTCAATTATTACTTTTATTAGTTTATTATTATTATTATTATTATTATTATTATTATTATTTATTATTAGTTTTTATTGGTTATTAGTTATTAGTTTAGTTATTTAGTTATTATTTTATTTTTTTTTTTTGGTTGTTAGTTTTTTATTTAGTTTAGTAATTTTTTATTATAATTATTAGTTTAGTTATTAGTTATTTATAGTTAGTTAGTTATTAGCTTTTTTTAGTTATTAGTTTAGTTATTAGTTAGTTAGTTGGTTATTATTATTTTAGTTATTATTATTATTTATTTTATTTATTATATTTTGTAAGTTATTAGTTAGTTATTTATTACTTATTATTATTAGTTTATTACTATTAGTTATTATGAGTTATTATTATTTATTATTTTATTATTAATTATTAGTTATTAGTTTAGTTAGTTTTAGTTATTATTGTTATTTTATTAATTATTATTTATTTAGTTTATATTATAGATTATTTTTTAGTAGTTTTTCTTAGTTATTATTTTATAGTTATTATTTAGTTAGTTTATTTATTATATTTTAGTTAATTATTTTATTAGTTTTAGTTATTTTATTAGTTTATTTAGTTTATTATTGGTTATTATTAGTTTATTATTTATTAGTTATTTTCATTAGTTTATTTATTTATTTTATTTATTTTATTAGTTTAT
The DNA here is from genome assembly GCA_021442155.1 of Cymbidium sinense. Lineage (NCBI taxonomy): Eukaryota > Viridiplantae > Streptophyta > Magnoliopsida > Asparagales > Orchidaceae > Cymbidium > Cymbidium sinense. The sequence continues at coordinate 56,133,591 of CM038226.1, forward strand.
TATTAGTTTATTAGTTATTAGTTAGTTAGTATAAGTTAGTAGTTATTAGTTTGGTATTAATATTATTATTAGTTTTAGTTCTTATTAGTTATTAGTTAGTTTTATTAGTTAGTAGCTTGTTTAATTTTATTATTTATTATTAGTTTGTTAGTTAGTTATTTTATTTCATTTTATTTATTATTATTTTTTAATTATTATTATTAGTTTTATAATTTTTTATTATTAGTTAGTTACTTTAGTTATAAGTTTATTAGTTATTAGTTATTACTAGTTATTTATTTAGGTTAGTTATTATTAATTAGTTATTATTAGTTATTAGTTTGTTAGTTTTTAGTTTATTAATTTAGTTTATTAGTCATTTAGTTTATTAGTTTAATTTAGTGTTTTAGTTTAGTTTAGTTATTAGTTATTTAGTTTTCCTTATTAGGTTTTTAGTTTTTAATTAGTTTTAGTTAATAGTTTATTAGTTAGTTTTAGTTTAGTTAATTTATTTAGTTAGTTTTATTTTAGTAGTTATTATTATTATTATTAGTTTATTAGTTTTTAATAGTTTATTATTCTTATTATAACTTATTATTATTAGTTATTAGTTTATTAGGTTTATTAGTTTTGTTTATTAGTTTGTTATTTATTAGTTTTGTCAGTTATTTAGTTATTAGTTTTATTAGTTTATAAGTTTATTAACTTTATTAGTTTTTTTATTACTTAGTTATTTATTAGTTAGTTTATTAATTTATTTAGTTATTAGTTGATTAGGTTTTCAGTTAGTTTAGTTATTTAGTTTTATTAGGATTATTATTAGTTATTTTAGTTTTTTATTTAGTTTTTCTATTAGTTTTATTTATTTAGTTTATTATTTTTTAGTTAGTTTAGTTTTTGTTACTATTATATTACTATTGATTTTAGTTATTAGTTTATTTAGTTAGTTATTAGTTTAGTTATTAGTTTTTATTTTTTATTATTAGGTTATTATTTTATTATTAGTTATTATTTATTAGTTTTAGTTTTTAGTTATCATTATTAGTTATTAGTTATTATTATTATTTAGTTTTTAGTTTTATTATTAGTTATTAGTTATTATTATTAATTATTAGTTTATTATTATTAGTTAGTTTTATTAGTTATTTAGTTTAGTTCTTTTAATTAGTTATTTAGTTTTATTAGTTATTATTAGTTGGTTTTTAGTTTTTAGTTTAGTTTAGTTTGTTATTTAGTTATTAGTTAGTTATTAGTTATTAGTTAGTTATTAGTTAGTTTTATTAGTTCATTATTTATTAGTTTATTAGTTAGTTTTTTAGTTATTATTAGTTTATTAGTTAGTTAGTTTTTATTAGTTTATTAGATTTTATTAGTTAGTTAGTTTTATTAGTTTTTAGTTTATTATTGTTAGTCATTATTAGTTTTTAGTTTATTAGTTATTATTAGTTTGGTTATTAGTTTTTTATTAGTTACTTATTATTATTATTTAGGTTATTTTATTAATTATTAGTTATAGTTTAGTTATTTAGTTATTAGTTTTAAGTTTTTATTATTAATTAGTTATTTTGTTATTTATTTGTTTTATTATATACTTTATTATTTTAGTGTATTAATTATTATTTTAGTTATTAGTTTTAGTTTATTAGTTATGTTTATTAGTTTTTAGTTATTAATTTTTGTTATTAAGTTATATTTATTAGTTTTATAAGTTTTATTTTTTATTATTAGTTATTTAGTTTTATTTTATTAGGTTAGTTATTTAGTTTTATTATTACATATTAGTTAGTTTTATTTTATTTAGTTTAGTTATTATTATTATAGTTATTATTATTATTATTATTATTATTATTATTATTATTATTATTATTATTATTATTATTATTATTATTATTATTATTATTATTATTTATTAGTTAGTTTTTATTAGTTATTTGTTATTATTAGTTATTATTATTAGTTTAGTTATTTAGTTTTATTATAGTTTTTATTTTAGTTATTAGGTTTTTTAGTTTTATTAGTTTTAGTTTTAGTTATTAGTTAGTTTAGTCATTTTTATTTTAGTTATTCTTTTAGTTATTAGTTATTATTAGTTAGTTAGTTATTATTAGTTTTAGTTTATTATCAACCTTTGTTTTATATTACTAGTTATCGGCCAGTTATTCTAGTTATTATTTAGTTATTATTAGTTTTATTTAGTTATTACTTATTAGTTTTATAAGTTATTTATTAGTAAGTTAGTTATTAGTTATTATTATTAGTTTTTTAGTTTATTAATAGTTTTTATTTAGTTATTATGATTTAATAGTTTATTTTTAGTTATTAGTTATTAGTTTAGTTAGTTTTTTAGTTATTATTTTTATTAGTTTTGTTATTAATTATTTTAGTTATTTATTAGTTTATTAGTTTTATTATTTTATTTTTTTAGTTATTAGTTTTATTAGTATTCTTAATTAGTTTAATTATTTATTATTAATTTAGTTAGTTATTTTATTAGTTATTAGTTAGATGGTTATTTAGTTTCATTAGTTTATTAGTTAGTTTAGTTATTAGTTATTATTTAGTAGTTAGTTTTTATTATTTATTTGTTAGTTTATTATCATTAGGTTTATTACTCAGTTAGTTAGTTATTATTAGTTAATTATTAGTTTAGTTATTATTTAGTTTTAATTATTAGTCAATTTTTAGTTTTTATTAGTTATTAGTTAGTTTTATTAGTTATTATTATTGTTATTATTATTTATTTATTAGATTATTTACTTCTTTTATTAGTTACTTAGTTTGTTATTTTTTTTGTTAGTTATTATTTTAGTTTTATTATTATTATTAGTTTTTTTTACTGTTATAGTTATTAGTTTATTTTATTTTTTATTTTATTATTAGTTAGTTTAGTTAGTTAGTTTTATTATTCTAGTTAGTTTAGTTAGTATTAGTTTTTCATATTTAGTTATTAGTTTAGTTTAGTTAGTTATTATTATTATTATTATTATTAGTTTTAGTTTATTTGTTATTTAGTTTATTAGTTAGTTTTAATTTATTTTAGTTACTTTTAGTTTAATTTATTAGTTTAGTTATTTTTTATTTAGTTAATTAGTTATTATTTAGTTATTAGTTAATTATTAGTTAGTTATTAGTTAGTTTTATTAATTTATTAATTATTAATTTTATTAGTTAGTTTTATTAGTTTATTAGTTAGTTAGTTTAGTTTAGTTATTAGTTTATTAGTTTTATTAGTTTTTAGTTTTTTATTATTAGTTATTATTAGTTTTTAGTTTATTAGTTATTATTAGTTAGGTTATTAGTTTTTTATTAGTTTTTATTATTTATTATTAGATTTAGTTTAGTTATTTAGTTATTAGTTTTAAGTTTTTATTATTAATTAGTTATTTAGTTATTTATTAGTTTTATTATTTAGTTTATTATTTTAGTTACTAATTTTTAGTTATTAGTTTCAGTTATTAAGTTTTAGTTATTTGTTTTTTTAGTTTTAATATATTATTATTAGTTAGTTTTATATTATTAGTTTAGTTATTTAGCTTTATTATTATTTATTAGTTAGTTTTATTTTATTTAGTTTAGTTTTTAGTTTTATTAGTTTATTATTATTATTATTATTGTGGTTTTTATAGTTATTATTTATTATTATTATTATTAGTTTTAGTTATTATTTTAATTTTAGTAGTTAGTTTTAATTAGTAGTTTTAGTTTATTTAGTTAGTATTAGTTTTATTTTTTAGTATTATTAGTTTATTAGTTTATTATATTATTATTAGTATTTTATTATATTATTTATTTATTAGTTTTATTATTATTAATATGTTTTATTAGTTTATTAGTTAGTTATTAGTTTAGTTTTATTTATTAGTTAGTTATTAATAGTTATTAGTTAGTTTTATTAGTTTAGTTATTTTTATTATTAGTTAGAATTTTTATTATTGGTTTTAGTTTTATTAATTAGTTAGTTTTATTTTATTATTATTATTATTAGTTATTAGTTTATTTACTTTATTAATTATTAGTTAGTTAGTTAGTTATTTATTTAGTTTTATTATATTAGTATTATTTTTTAGTTTTTTTACTAGTTTATTAGTTTTATTTATTTTAGTTAGTATTATAGTTATTATTAATTAGTTAGTTTTAGTTTAGTTAGTTATTTATTATTTGTTTTTATTTTTTTGTTATTAGTTAGTTAGTTTAGTTATTAATTTATTATTTATTAGTTATTATTAGTTAGTTATTTGGTTTAGTTATTATTTGTTAGTTATTATTAGTTTTTAGTTAGTTAAATTTTAGTTTATTGGTTATTTAGTTTTTTAGTTTAGTTTAGTTATTAGTTATTTAATTTTTATTATTAGGTTTTTAGTTTTTAGTTAGTTTTAATTATTAGTTTATTAGTTAGTTTTAGTATAGTTAGTTAATTTAGTTAGTTTTATATTATTTGTTATTATTATTATTATTATTAGTTTATTATTAGTTACTAGTTTATTAGTTTATTATTATTATTATTATTCATATTATTATTATTATTATTATTATTAGTTTTTATATTAGTTTTATTAGTTTATTAGTTTTATTAGTTTTTTATTAGTTAGTTATTTATTAGTTAGTTTATTAGTTTATTTAGTTATTATTTTATTAGGTTATTAATTAGCTTTGTTATTTAGTTTTAATAGTTTGTTATTAGTTATTTTAGTTATTTATTAATTTATTTATTAGTTTTATTATTTAGTTGTATTTAATTATTATTAGTTATTATTAGTTATTAGTTTAGCTTATAGTTTATTAGTTAATTTGTTATTAGTTATTATTTATTTTATTATTAGTTTAGTTATTAGTTTTAAGTTTTAGTTTAGTTAGTTATTTATTAGTTTAGTTTTATTATTATTAGTTAGTTATTATTATTATCTCTTAGTTATTAGTTTTAGTAAGTTTATTTATAGTTGTTAGTTATTAGTTTTAGTTAGGTTAGTTATTTATTAGTTATTATTAGTTACTTAGTTTAGTTATTATTATTATTAGTTTTAGTTTTTTAGTTTTTTAGTTATTATTAGTTAGTTTAATTAGTTTTAGTTTTTTGTTTAGTTTAATTATTTAGTTATTAGTTATTAGTTTAGTATTTAGTTTATTATTATTAGTTAGTTAGTTTAGTTTATTTTTATTATTATTAGTTATTATTAGTTATTAGTTTATTCATTTAGTTAGTTATATTAGTTTTTAGTTTTTATTTCATTATTAATTTTTTAGTTTATTATTTGTTTATATTAATAGGTTTTATTATTTACTAGATAGTTTTAGTTATTAGTTATTATTAGTTTTATATTTTTATTAGGTTGTTAGTTGATTAGTTATTATTAGTTCATTAATTATTCAGTTTATTTACTAGTTATTTATTAGTTAGTTAGATTTAGTTTTTATTATTATTATTATTATTATTATTATTATTATTAGTATTATTATTATTATTAGTATAGTTATTATTTAGTTATTAGTTTATTAGTTTTATTAGTTTTTAAGTTTATTAGTTTAGGTTATTATTGGTTATTAGTTTATTAGTTTTTTAGTTAGTTTTTATTTATTTTTGTTATTATATCTAGTTAATATTATTAGTTATTAGTTTATTAGTTTATTATTATAAGTTATTATTTAGTTTAGTTTATTAGTTATTAGTTTAGTTATTAGTTTATTAGGTTAATTATTAGTTTTTACTAGTTAGTTAGTTTTTTAGGCTTTTATTATTTATTAGTTTACTAGTTATGTTTTTAAGTTAATTATTAGTTATTAGTTATTAGTATTATAAGTTATTAGTTTATTTTGTTTATTATTATTAGTCATTAATTAGTTATTTATTATTACTTTAGTTTATTAGTTATTTAGTTATAGTAGTTTAGTATTATTAGTTTTTTAGGCATTATTAATTAGTTAATTATTTAGTTTTATTAGTTATTAGTCACTATTATTGGTTTTTTATTATTAATTATTAATGAATTATTAGTTATTATTTTTAGTTTAGTTTTATTATTAGTTTAGTAGTGATTAGTTTTATTATTATTAGTTATTATTTATTTATTATTTTATTAATTATTTAGTTAGTTATTTTGGTTATTATTTTGTTAGTATTATTAGTTTTAATTTAGTAGTAGTATTATTTTAGTTTTTTATTAGTAGTATTAGTTTTAATTTTATTAGTTATGAATTGAATTATTAGTTGGTTATATTAGTTATTAGGTTTAGGATTAGGTTTAGTTATTAGTTATTAGTTTTATTATTAGTTAGTTAGTTATAGTATTTATTTATTTAGTTATTATTATTAGTTATTAGTTATTAGTTATTAGTTAGTTAGTTTTATTAGTTAGTTTTATTAATTTATTAGTTATTTTAGTTATTATTTATTAGTTATTTAGTTTATCTTATTATTATTATTTATTTTACTTTATATTATTAGTTATTGGTTTATTATTTAGTTATTAGTTAGTTATTAGTTAGTTTATTTTTTAAATTTAGTTATTTATTATTAGTTATTATTTATTAGTTATTATTAGTTAGTTTATTATTTTAGTTAGTTTTTTCTAGTTTTTATTAGTTTATTAGTTTAGTTTTATTAGTTAGATTTGTTTATAATTATTTAGTTTTAGTTTTAGTATTTTAGTTTTATATTAGGTTTAGTTTAGTTATTTTAGTTATTAGTTTTTATTAATATTATTAGGTTATTAGGTCTTATTATTATTATTTATTTAGTATTATATTATTAGTTATTTAATTATTAATTTTAGTTATTATTATTTATTACTTTTATTTAGTTTTATTTAGGTTTCATTAGTTAATTTTAGTTTTAGTTAGTTATTATTAGTTACTTATTTTAGGTTATTAGTAGTTATTAGTTATTAGTTTTATTAGTTATTAGTTATTAGTTTATGCTATTAGTTTATTAGTTTAGTTATTAGTTTAGTTAATATTAGTTATTTAGTTAATAGTTATTATTTTATTATTATTAATTATTAATAGTTATAGTTATTAGTTTAGGTTTAGTTAGTTATTATTAGTTAGTTTATTATTAGTTATTAGTTTATTAGTTAGTTATTAGTTATTCGTTGTTAGTTAGTTTTATTATTATTATTATTAGTTTTAATTATTAGTTATTAGTTTATTATGTATTAGTTATTAGCTTTATTAGTTTAGTTTCTTTATTAGTTACTTTATTGTTATTATTAGTTTAGTTTAATATTATTAGTTATTAGTTTTTTAGTTTATTTTTATTAGTTATTAGTTATTATTAGTTATTTATTTATTTATTTTTAGTTTTACTAATTAGTTATTAGTTTATTTTTTATTATTAGTTATTAGTTTAGTTAGTTATTAATTTTTATTATTATTAGTTATTTATTAGTTATTAGTTAGTTATTTAATTAGTTAGTTTTTTAGTTTATTATTAGTTATTAGTTTTATTTATTTTTTTTTAGTTATTTATTATTAGTTTTATTTATTTACTTTATTTATTAGTTTATTAGTTTTAGCTATTAGTTATTAGTTTAGCTTTATTAGTTTAGTTATTAGTTATTTAGTTTATTATTAGTTAGGTTTTTTAGTTTCTATTAGTTATTAGTTATTATTAGTTATTATTAGTTATTAGTTTATTAGTTATTATTTTATCAATTATTAGCTATTTAGTTATTATTAGTTTTAGTTATTTAGATTGTTAGTTTAGATATTTTTTTAGTTATTGATTTAGTTATTATTAGTTATTAGGTTTATTAGTTAGTTATTTTATTATTATTAGTTATTGTTAGTTTTTTTATTAGTTTTATCAGTTATTAGTTATTATTAGTTATTATTATTAGTTTGTATTTTACTTTAGTTATTAGTTATTTTAGCTATTTGTTTTATTAGTTTTATTATTAGTTTGTTATTATTATTAGTTTACTAGTTATTTAGTTCTTAGTTATTAGTTATTATTACTTATTAGTTTATTAGTTTTTATTAGCTATTAGCTATTTTAATTATTATTAGTTATTAGTTTTAGTTAGTTTTTTTAGTTTATAGTTATTAGTTATTTAGTTATTTAGTTAGTTAGTTATTTTTATTGTTATTTATTAGTTATAATTATTAGTTAATTGGTTTTTAGTTTTTTTCTTTAGTTTTTATTAGTTATAAGTTTAGTTATTATTAGTTAGTTTTTAGTTTAGTTATTATGAGGTTTATTAGTTATTGGTTTTATTAGTAGTTATTATTATTAGTTATTTATTTATTTTTATTTTAAGTGATTGTTAATTATTAGTTAGTTATTAGTTTAATTATTAGGTTTATTATTAATTATTAGTTTTATTAGTTTTATTATTATTAGTTTTAGTTAATTATTAATTATTATTTATTAGTTATTAGTTTAGTTATTATTAGTTTTATTAGTGTTATTAATTTATTTATTAAGTTTTAGTTTATTAGTTGATTAGTTATTAGTTTTTTTTATTTTTAGTTAGTTTAGCTTTATTATTATTATTTATTATTGGTTATTATTATTATTTATTAATTATTATTAGTTATTATTAGTTAGTTAGTTTTAGTTAGTTATTATTAGTTTAGTTAGTTAGTTTATATTAGTATTATATTAGTTATTAGTTAGTTCATTAGTTATTTAGTTTATTTTTATAGTTTATTTAGTTATTTTATTATTAGTAGTTTTTTTGGTAGTTTTTAGTTAGTTATTAGTTATTATTTAGTTAGTTTTATTATTAGTTTATTTTATTAATTATTTAGTTATTAGTTTAATTCTATTTAGTTTTTTAGTTATTATTTTAGTTATTAGTTATTATTTCTTATAAGTTAATTTTATTAGTTTATTGTTATTATTAGTTAGTTATTTATTAGTTATTTATTAGTTTTATTAGTTTTAGTTATTAGTTTTATTAGTTTATTTATTAGGTTTTATTAGTTATTTATTATTAATTTATTTATCATTATTTATTAGTTTATTTATTAGTTATTTATTAGTTTAGTTTTTTAATTAGTTATTATTATTAGTTAGTTTAGTTAGTTTTAGTTATTAGTTAATTTAGTTATTAGGTTATTAGTTCTAGTTTTCTATATTATTACTAGTTTTATTATTAGTTATTAGTTTAGTTATTATTAGTTAGTTATTAATTAATAGTTAGTTATTAGGTTTATTATTAGTTATTAGGTATTAGTTTTATTAGGTTTTAGTTTAGTTACTATTATTTTGTTAGTTTAGTTATTAGTTTTTAGTTCGTTATTAGTTATTATTATTACTTAGTTTTTAGTTTATTATTATTTTAGTTATTATTTGTTGTTTAGTTATTAGTTCTTATTATTAGTTTAATTATTAGTTTAGTTAGTTTAGTTATTATTTTAGTTATTAGGTTATATTAGTTTTATTAGTTTTACTTAGTTATTATTATTGTTAGTTTTTGTTATTAGTTTAGTTATTAGTTATTAATTATTATTTATTTTAGTTTATTAGTTTAGTTATTAGTTTAGTTTAGTTTAGTTTAGTTATTAATTATTAGTTTAGTTTATTAGTTATTATTATTAGCTTTAGTTTATTAGTTTAGTAAGTTTAATTTTGATTATTTAATTTTAGTTATTAATTTTAGTTATTAGTTATTAATTATTAGTTTTAGTTAGTTATTTAATTATTTAATTATTTTTATTATTTAATTTATTAAGTTTTATTAATTATTAGTTAGTTATTTAGATATTAGTTTATTAGTTAATTAGTTTGATATTTAGTTATTAGTTATTAGTTAGTTAGTTTTTTAGTTATTAAGTTTAGTTATTAGTTTTATTTTATTAGTTTATTAATTATTTATTATTTTATTAGTATTTTTAGTTATTTTATTTTATTATTGGTTAGTTATTATTATTTTTATTATTTATATTAATTATTAGGATTAATTTAGTTAGTTTTATTTAGTTATTAGTTTATTATTTATTATTAGTTAGTTATTAGTTTATTATTTATTATTAGTTAGATATTAGTTTATTAATTATTAGTTCAATTTTATTATTAGTTTTTATTAGTTATTAGGTTATTTATTTATTTATTATTAGTTAGTTATTAGTTATTATTAGTTTTGTTTAGTTTACTTAGTTTTCAATTAGTTATTATTAGTTTAATTAGTTTGTTTAGTTAGTTTAGCTATTAGTTTGTTAGTTATTTATTACTTAGTTTTATTTAGTTTTAGTTATTAGTTTTATTATTTATTAGTTATTAGTTTAGTTATTTATTTATTTATTATTTATTAGTTTTTTAGTTTAGTTTAGTTAGTTTTATTAGGTTATTTAGTTTTTAGTCTTAGTTTATTATTATTATTAGCTTTATTAGTTATTTTTTAGTTAGTTATTTAGTTAATATTAGTTATTAGTTTAGTTATTTTTTATTAGTCATTAGTTTTATTATTAGTTTTAGTTATTAGTTAGTTTTATTTGTTTAGTTAGTTATTAGTTTTATTAGTTTTAGTTATTATTTTATTAGGTTTAGTTATTTAGTTTATTAGTTATTTAGGTTTTAGTTTACTAATTACTAGTTAATTATTAGTTAGTTTTTTTAGATATTATTATTTTATTAGTTATTAGTTTATTAGTTTTAGGTTTAGTTAGTTATTTAGGTTTTATTAGTTTAGTTTGTTGGTTATTAGTTTAGTTAGTTATTATTATTGGTTAGTTAGTTATTATTATTTTATGTTTAGTTAGTTTTATTTTTTATTATTATTAGTTTTATCCGTTAGTTAGTTTATTAGTTTATTAGTTAGTTAGTTTTAGTTTAGTTTTATTAGTTACATTATTAGTTTATTATTAGTTATTAGTTTATTAGTTTATTAGTTATTATTACTAGTTTAGTGATTATTTTTATTTGTTATTTATTAGTTATTTTTACTTAATTATTTTTATTATTATTAGTTTATTAGTTAGTTATTAGTTTATTAGCTTTATTGGGTTTAATTATTAGTTATTTATTTATTAGATAGTTAGTTTTAGTCAGTTTTATTATTTAGTTTTATTTTTTAGTTATAGTTAGTTATTAGCTTTTAGTTAGTTTTATTAGTTTAGCTTGTTAGGTTTAGTTATTTTATTATTAGTTAGTTAGTTAGTTATTTATTAATTATTAGTTAGTTTTAGTTATTATTTTAGGTTATTAGTTTAGTTATTATTTAGTTTATTTATTATTATTAGTTATTTAGTTTAGTTTGTTTTTATTAGTTAGTTATTATTATTAGTTATTAGTTAGTTATTTATTTAGTTTATTAGTTATTAGTTTTTAGTTTTTAGTTATTTAATTATTTAGTTTAGTTATTCTTATTAGTTATTAGTTATTATTTTAGTTTATTAGTTTAGTTATTATTAGTTATTAATTTAGTTTTATTATGTTTAGCTAGTTATTAATATTGGTTATTAGTTAGTTAGAATGATTTGATTTTGATTTGTTTCTCTCACCCTTTTTTATTTCAGGGTTTATTTCTAGGACCCAATCATTTAACTATGATAAATAAAGAGTTCTAGAACCTTAGTTCATGATATTGGATAGGCTCAACCAAAAAAGAAATGGAGAGGTCCCCAATAGAAAGAAAGACAACCTTAACCCATGAGTGGCACCAGTACACTACTGATACATAGAAATAAGAACTTATTTCTAAAGATGTAGAGAGGAACCATTCCTCAGCAGAGTGGCCAGAATATAATATATGCATGATGACTAAAAATTTGATGACACCCCTAAAGTTTACCAATTTCTTATTTGAATGATCAAATGCATCATTAATAAATAAACGTATTATCTTGAAAGATAAATATGTTTTCATATAATGGATTCGATCATTCAAAAAAAATGACTCTTAAGGTTAATGGGTCTTTTTTGTACCAGAGAATTTTCCTCTGAACTACATGGAAGATAGAGTAGGGTTTATTTTAAATTGGGTTTATGGTTCGCAATAGAGGCAAGCCCCTATAATTAATGACATCTTAAGAAAGGTCTCATTTTGAAAATACTATCGATTAAAAAAATAACTTATTATTTTTAAGGATTTCTAGGTTTTTTTTTTTCAAAGGATTAATTTTTGGAATTTCAATTGGGATTGGTCTAAAGTGTAAAGAGTTATTTTTAAGATCCAAACGAGATGAATTAGAAAATGCCTATTAATACTAGGATGCCTAATAAACACTTCAACTAAATTATAATAAGGCATTCAATTTTGGAATTTTATTTAGATTTTGAGTTGACCTTTTCTTAAAATTCTCAAACTTAAATTCTGGCACACAAGATTACAAAAATGCCTAATGTTGAAGACTTATTCCAAGGAGGATACTTCAGAGCCTAAGTCCACAAGTACTTCTAACACATGTCAAATGCTCGACCTAGTTTCATTTTGAGAATAATCGACCATTCCTCTCACTGAGGGAACTAACTTATCCCTAAGTCTTTTGGAATTACAAACCACCTGGAGGGGCTGTCAACTGACACCACCTAAGCACATTTTAAATTCATGATGCTAAGTTTCATGAATGAAAGATGGTTGGGCAGTTGTATTTTTGGAAATGAATCTAAGAATCCTAAACTCACTCCCTAATCCCTAGGATCATGTAGGGTATAAAATACTTCTAACTAATGTACATTTTTTAGATTTTAAATGTTTTGAGTCATGATTTATTTGAGGTGGTGGGTATGTAGTTTTATGCCAAAATTCCATGCAATTACAAATGGTCATGGGCCAAATCAATAAAAGAAGCTTCACACCAAGAAGGTGGTCATCCTCACTGGTCTGATGCCCTTTATGTGCAATGGGAGAAATGCCCATTTCAAGAATTCAGAGCAATATGATTGCATGGTTTTAATACTTAATTATTTTTAATTAATTTTAAGTTTTTCTAAGGTTTTAATTTATGTGAGGTTTCCAGGAATTCATCAAAAGATAACACAATACAAAAAGAAACCTAGAAAAGTAGGTTGATTCTATTATGCCCAAAATAAATTAAGTCAATTTAATTTAAGAAGAAGAGCAATGTGGTTGGGTACTGCTATACACCCCAAAATAAAGAGCAAATAAGAAGCCGAGCTCTACCCTTATACATCCCGACCTAAAACTATAGGTCTTTCTTTTAGGATCATCTCCTTCTTCGTGGGATATCCACTGGGCTTCATAGGGGACCATTGCACCATCTCCTAGTAGGGTCATCTTCTGCTAATCTTAGACCCCATAGATCCTAATCTAATTCAAAGCTTAAATTTACAATATGAATTCAAAATTGAATCCTAGGCCCTACAGGCCCTACAAAACAAATTTTAGAAAAATACCAATAGTACATAATAGTTATAATTTATAAACATGCGGGCTTATCATTAGCTGCTTGCCAAGCCCACCTATCCTCTAGGCTATGCTTAAGGACTTAAGTACCCCTGCAAGAAAAGAACATGTTAATTTTATTTATGATAGAAGTCTTTTCTAGCACAACCTCTGTAGAAGATAATGTTAGATCTAATAAGAATGTCCTATCATCTGGTCTAATAGGTAAACAATCCTAGATATGTAGTCTAAAATAGTAGACCACAAAGACATGTTAAGCACATAAAAGGAATCACAAAATGACCTAACCTAAGTCTAGTGTATGTGACCTAATGATCTAGTATGTGTAAAAAACATGCTAGTGTAGCAAGACTTTGCTAAGACTCTTTAGTTTAAGTTTCAATTTGGATTTTTGAGTTTGTTTGAATTTTATGTCAGAATAGTTTCAATTCAAATTATTTAATGATTTATTTTCAATTCCCTTTTCACTTTTATTTTGTTAAAGTGAAGTTTAGTTTTCAATAATGAAGAGTAGATTATATCCAACTTTTGTGTGGAACCCATTCTATTCAATATCCTAACTCCTAGTGGAAGGAAACCTTCATCTAAGATGAAGATTCATCTCAATGGTATAACTAAAATTCAAAAGTATTAATTAATATTTTTAGTTTCATTTAGATGATTTTCGTTTGAATTTAGTTGGATTTTGGATTAATGATTCAATTCTTTTCTTTGAAATTTAATTTTCATTCTTGTTTTAATTAGATCTTTTAATTTGATTTGGTTTCAATTATTTTGTTTGCTTTAGTTTGAATTATCTCATCTGATTTAGTTTGAATTATTTCATTTATATTAGTTTGAATTATTTTTAGGTTTGTTGAATTATAATCATTTCATTTAGTTTGATTTATGTTGACCTAAAGAACTTAGGTTAATGTTTGAATTCATTCTTAGGTTAGACTGATTATGCATTTAAGGTTTCATTAAGTTGTTCAATAATGATTTCATTCACTTAAAATTAATTAAGCTTAACATACATTATTTATTTTATTAATCCTTAAGTATGGAGATGATTAAGCTTTTTTATTTAGTATACTGGAAAACTATCCTAAGTGTTTCAGATGTTGATGAAGATTAGTTCAAATTACTTAATAATTTTATGAATTTATAAATTTTTTATTCATTATTTAATTTATATTGACTTAAGGGCTATACAGGATCACTTTTGTTTTTTATTTTGTATTATGTTTTTTTGTTTTGTTTTATTTATGATTTTCTTAAAAATAAAACTTGTTTGATTGTACTTGTTATTTTTAAAATACTTAAAACATCTTTTAGATGTTTTAAGTATTTTTAAAAACAAAATTATCTTTTAAAAACATAAAATAAAACCAAATAAAAAACACTCTAAACAAACATATTTCAAAAATAACATAAAAATATAGAAAATAAAATTGATCCCAAACAACCACTTAGTGATTTGGAAAATCAATAATTCCCAATCCAAATGTCAATTGGGTATGAAATTTTTATGGCAAGTGGGGTTCCATGTTAGTTTTATATTTCCAAAGTTTCATTTTGATGAGGTTTATAATTAAGGTGTAATTAAGGTTTTAATTATTTTATTAAAACTCAAATTAGGCTTGATTTAATTAAGATAATTTGGGGATTTTATTTTTCTTTAATTTCTCTCTAAAAGATGTTTCCAATGAGGGTTTATTCATAATTTTTATAACTTTAGTTAATTTATTGTGATTCAATTACGTTTTGTTTAATTATTTGAATTATTTAATTCAATTAATTATCTAATTAAGCCATCTTATGATTTATTATGTTTGAATGAGTTATTGAAGATTTTAACTTTATTAGAGTTTATTAAGTTGATTTGGGATTATTTAATCCATTATCATTATTTATTTCATTTCATATTAATTTATTTAATTAAAATTGAGGTTTAGGATTTGAAATTTAATATCTCTTAAATTACATGAAGATAATTCATGAAGAACTTTCCTTAAGGTACATTTTAACCTCAATTTTAGTTCCCCAAAGTTTCATTTCAATTAGATTAATGTTTTGTGATTAATTAAGGTTTAATTGATTTTATTCAAAGTTAAATTAATGCCAAAATACCCAAAATTAATTGGGGATTTTAATTTTAATAGATTCCTCTCGTCAAGATGAATTCATAGAGCCCAAGTTTGCATTTTTTTTATTTGTATTTAATTTTCTTTGTGTTTTAAAATTTTTTGGGATTATTAATTAAATTTATAATTAATTTATAAGAGATTATTTATTTTAAAGGCCGGGCCAATGTGACGGTCGATGTGGCACCTTAGCCACGTCATGCAGTGGCATTGGGCCATACGAATCCCGTGTGGTGTCCATGTCAAAAGTGGTGCCACACATGATGAATCTCGATCATCCGATCGAAGATCGGATGATCCTAATTCATTCAACAGTATCCTTATGGGAAGCAATCGGATCATCCAACTAAATCTCTACCATCCATTCCAAATAGAAGGAATGGATGGCGGAGATCAAATTCTAAGCATCTCTGGTGAGAGACAGATGCCACATTTTCGATGAATTTTTGATGATCGCTAGCAAATTTCAATATGATTTTGATTGTAAAATGATTAGTGATCAATTTACAACAAATTAATATGGTTTGATCCTCATGGGGATCAAATTTTCTTCACAAAGACTAAAATTGAATGCTAGGGAGGTCAGTGGTGGAGCTTACCTCGATTCCAACAATCACCAGTATTGGGATCAACTGTAATAGCTTTGCCTCAATGTGACAACACTATTGATGAGATTTGGTGGCTTTTCTCCTAATGGATCTTCTCCTAGATCAAGCTCGTGTTGAATTTCATCGAGTTCAATCATTTTCTGGCTCGTTGATGGTGAGGGGTTCCGGTGGCAAGCTGTTTGAGATTGCCTTGACCTCTATAATGTGTTGGAACGTTCAATTGGAGGTGGGAGGCTCTCCCTTGCATTTCACTATTAGAGTGGACATAGTGGCCACTAGATTGGCTCATTGTTTGGTGTGTCGATGGCAAGGGGATGGGTAATCAATCAAATTGATCATCTCCTCCCTTGGTGAACATTTGGAATGAAAAGAGAAAATAAATAGGCTCTTTTTCTCCCTTTTCCATATATGGCTGAGAGCTATATCCCTGGCCTTCTAGGTGGCCAGATTCTGGCCACCACTAACTGCATGGTCAGCCATGGGACAGATTCAATCCTCATTGACCTTGTGACTAAGTTTGGATCTAAGGTTGGATGGAAGGAGGGCATCTCCTCCTTTTTCCTTGCTTGGCCGAGCCTTGGATCCCATTTCTTCTTCCTTGGTTTTTTTTTTCTTCTTGCTTTCCACTTGAAGAAGCTAAGTCCCATTTGGCTTGAGGGTTGATCCCCTCATTCTTAACCCTTGGAACCATTCTTCTAAGAGCTGGTCAAGGGTCAAAGCCTTATTTGGATAAAATCTAAGGAATTAATAATGGGAAGGGGAGGAATTTACTAGGTATCACTATTAGGTAAAAGATCTCCACCAATTTCCTTTGGTTTCATTTTCATTGGATTTAGGCATCACTATTAAAACCTTTAAGTTAATATGTGTTTGTGCCAAAATCAAACTCTATATGAGTTTGAGATCAAGTCCAAATTCATTTGAATTAGATTGAAAATTTGAATCCAATCCAAGCATTTGGATTTAAAGCATTTAATTTTGATTTAATTCTTTTAATTTTAAGTTTAATCATCTTTAATTGATGATTGATTAATTTTTGACTTAATTAATTAATTTATATTTGAATTAATTTTAAATTTTATTTCATTTCAACTCATTTATACCTAAATGGGTTAAGTTTGATTCCAATTGGGTTAAAATGATCAATTTGACTCAATTGGATTTAGTTTGGACTCCAATCACACTTGATCACATGTGTAAAATGATTTGGAGTGAATGATTTCTTTTAATTTTAAGTGGATTTCAATTTGTCCCAAAGTGGGCTTAATGGGTTAAGCTTGGGTTCCATTTGGGTAAAAAGACCAATTTGACCAAATTGGACCTAATGATGTTGAATTATGTTTAATTATTATTTTTAAATGATTTTGAGCAATCAAATTAAATTTATTTCAATTTGATTTGGGTTGGAACCCAATAGGACCTATTTAGGGTTATTTAGACTATGTGGTCTATTTAACCAAATTAAGGCTTAAAAAAATTTATATTTATTTATATTTATGATAAACATGTTTATTTAATCATTTGAATATTTGGAATGATTTAATTTGGTCACATTTTTGGTAAGTTGACCTTTAACTTGGTGGGACCCACCTAAGTCAAACCTATTGCAAATGGATTGACTAGATTTAACTTTGATTTGGTTTTGAATTCATTTGTTATTTTTAATTTTATTTTATTTAAATTTGATTTGACTTAATCCAAATTAATAATTTAGGTTGAGTCCACCTAAGCCCATTAGGTTAGATCAAACCTAATGAAGGTGCATTAAGTCACTAGGTATATTGTCCTAAGCATTTAATTAGGAAGTTTCTAATCTAAGATTAGGTAACCTAAGTACTAATTTCAAAATGATATTAATGTCATCCAAAATTGAGATAAAAAATGGACTCCTAATATGTGTAGTGGATCGATCATAGTACACTACATATATTAGTGTTGATCGAATTGATCAACACTACAAGCATAGGCTTGGAGGAGTTCAAATTCAAAATTTTGATTTTTGATTTTGAATTTTATTTCAATTTTTGTTTTGGATTTGATTGTGAAAGATAATCAAATTTATGCCTATACTTATTTTGAAGTGATTCACTCTTAAGAACTTAAATTTACTAAGATCTAAGAGGAATAGGGATGTCATTGGGAGTTAACCCAAAGAATGGGCTAGTCCTAATACATTCATTGTTATTAGAAGAGATGCCTCCAAGAGACTTACTCTTATTTGAGAATAGTAGTTGGAGACGATGTCAATATGGACACTTACTCCTAATCTAGACTACATGATGTTTTAACTAGGGAAAGATACCACTAGAAGATCTACTCTTAATTATTTAGCTATTAGGAAGGTGTATTTGGAGACTTGATTCCAACCTAAATAACTATGCTAGGGAGAAGGTAGTTGAATAACTTAATCCTGAACCTCATCATTTTCACTACTAAATAGAGATCACATGCACTTAATTCTTAGTTTAACTAGCCCATAGGAATGTGGCCTTCAATGGCTTATTTCCATTCTTTAGTTTCTTTTTTTTGTATTAGAAATGGAGTCCCAAAAACTTGGATCCTATTCTAATAAGTTTAGCTAAAAGAAGGGGCCTTTAATGGATAAATTCTAACCTTGGTAGCTTAGAAAGAAAAGGGGTGTTGATGATTTTATCCTATCCTTATAAGCCTACTAAGAGACTTACTCCTTTATGATTGGCCATTAAGAAGGGGTCTTCATGACTTCGTTCTTTCGTAAGTAGCCACAAAAATGAAGAGGGGTCTTAATGAATTATTCCTAAACCTCAAATTTTGGATAATAAGAAAGGGGTCTTCATGACTTATTCCATTCCTAATTATTCTATTTGACAAGAAAGGGGTCTTCATGACTTGTTCCTATCCTTGCCTTTCATAAAGAATGCCTACTAAAGGACTTATTCTTTCTAGCTAGCTAGTGATAAGGGCCTTTAATGGATTATTCCAACCTAAATAGTGTAAATTGAGAAAAATGTGTCTTAATGGATTGATCATAAACACAAAATTTTGATTAATAGGAATGGATCTTTATGACTTGATTTTAACCTAATAGTCTAACTCATAGAAAAGGGGTTGTGATGACTTAATCATATCCTATGAATAATAGGAATGGTGCCATTAAAAGTTTATTCCAAACCTAAGAAATTTTACAAGAAGGGTACGTTAGATGAGCTTACTCCCAACTAATATCAATGTATAATTTATGAAGCAAAGAATTCAAGAAGATCTATAACAATTTATAAGTCATTACTAGAATTTAAGAAAATAGAATAATATTTATATCTAAATAATTTGTAAAAGATACAAATATTTTATTGATGTTCACTTCTAAAATTAATGAACAATTTATACATAATATTTCTTTAGGTAACATCCATTTGTAGTGGCATTGGACATTCACCATTACAAGTAATCAATTAATAAGAGCCTCTTTTATAAGCTTTTTCCATCATGAACGGTCCTTCCCAAGTTGCTTTGAATTTACTGCCTATCCTATGATGAGCTAAAATTGGCCATTTAAAAACCAAGACAAAGTCTTCTACTTGGAAAGTACTAGGATAGACCAACTTATCTGGTGCTTGAACCATATAGGATTGGTACAGTTCTAGATCTAGATAAGCTTTCAAATACTTTCCTTCAAAGCTTTCAATTCTTACAATCAAAGTTTGTGATTCTAATTTATTGTAATGTTTCTATTAACTGATATCCTAAAAATAGGTAGTTGTACTTCTAATGGAAGAATAGCTTTAGTTACATAAACCAAAGTATATTGTCAAGATTTAGTTGGTGTCCCATATGCAATCTGATAGACCCGTAAGGCTTCAACTAACTTTTCATGTCATTGATATTTAGTTTCATCAAGTGTCTTTTTCAAAATTCTCACAAGAGTTTTATTAAATGCTTCGACCAATCCATTTGCCCTAGGGTAATAGATGGTCAAATATCTCCAATCATTTTTTTAGCCATAAAATAATTCAAATTAGTGGACTTAAATGATGGACCATTATCAGATATAATTCGACAAGAATGCTAGATCTATATATGACATTTTTCTAAAAGAATTTAAGTACATGGTATGCCTTTATTTCTTTCAGTGGAACCACTTTAGCCCACTTAGAAAAAAAATTAGTTGCGATTAATATGAAACAATGCCCCTTTGATGAAAAGGATCAATAGGTCCTATGATGTTAGTACGCCAACTCTCAAAGGACCAAGAGGCAATAGTGGGGTGTAATGCATCAAGAGATTAATGTAAAACTACACCATGTATTTGGCATTGATGACATCAACATGCAGTTTCCATGTAGTAATTTAACATCAAAGGCTAATAATATCTAGGTCTTTTTATTTTCATTTTTATTTTGGGTCCAGATTAGTGAGGGCTGCATAGCTCAAAATGTACCTTAGTTATAATCTAATGGGTTTTTTATTTGTATAAACAATTTAGGCACATTTGATCAATGACATGTGATACAATATATTATTGATCAATGCATAAGACAAGACATAGTTCTTAATTTTTTTTGCTAGTGACTTGTTTTCAGGGAGCCTCCCTCATTTAAATAGTCAATAAATGGTTGCCTCCAATCACTCTCTTCTAAACCTTCAACAACGATGGCTATCCTTTGCATTTCTATTTTTCTATTCATATAATTTAAATCTATGGTTGATAAAACTTATTGATTTTGAACTTCTATAAATATAGATTTTATTTCAAGACCTATGATTTCTTTGGCAAGTTTAGCCAATGCATCTGCTATAAAATTATCCCTATGAGAATACAAAGATATAAATGGAATGTTTTCAAGTAATTTCATCATGTATTAATAATAATTGAAATATTTAGGGTGCTAAACCTTATTGATACCACACACATGGTTAATAAATGAGAGTCCTCAAAGATCATAATATTTTTAACATCCATAAGGATTGTTAACTCTAGCCTAATTATAAGATCCTCATATTCAGCTTCATTATTTGTATATGGCTTAAACAAATGATAGAAATATTACATCATTCCTTTATCTAGAGTTATGAATTCAATCCAATCTATGCCTTCCCTTGGATTGAATTATTCTAAAGCCATGTTCTATTAATCTAGAAGATCATCATTTAAAAGAGAACCCTCAGGTAGAAGATGTACTGCTAAGAAGTTAGCTACAACTTGACCCTTTACAACACAAAGAGGAATAAATGTGATCTCAAATTGTAATAAGGTCATAGACCAATGTGCTAGATGTCCAATAATGTCGGACGGGTCATGAGATATTACAAATAATTTACTCTAGAAATTAAATTTACTTTATGAGAAGCATATAATGCTTTAGTTTCTAAGTGGTGAAGACTAATGCTAAACAATGCTTTTTAGTAGGTGGATAATTCATTTATGGTGGGATGAGTCTACGACTTAGATAATAAAGGGAATTTTCTTTCCCTTCATCATTAACTTGGGCTAACAAAGCTCCAAGTGATTCATCTAAAGCTATAGTATAAAAGATTAATGGCTTTCTTAGAATCAAAGTAGCCAAAATAGGTGTGTCCATCAAATATTGCTTTAGGCTTTTAAATGCACTTTGACACTTCTCATCCCAAATAAAATTAAAATCTATTTTATTTAATTCTATAAATGGTTGTTTCATAAGAATCTCTTTAAATATGCTAGCCTTCCCTGGAAGGATCTTAATGGTGTAAGACTTCTATGTGGTGGCATTTTTGTAATGGCTTTAATCTTTTGAGGATCAATTTCAATCCCACAGTGCCTCACTTCAAATCCTAAAACATTCTCGAAGCTACCCGAAAGATACACTTTAAGGGGTTCATTTTTAGGTTATAATAGTGCAACCATTCAAAAATGATCCTTTGGTTATATAAATGATTTTATTTTACTTACTTTCTAAAATCATCATTGATTGATTAAAGAATCTCAATAATGGTTTTGAACGTCACATACTTTTCTTCCTCTGGAGACATCTATATTTAGTTATACCAGATATTTCATCCATGAATGAAAAGATTTCATGCAGAGAGTCTATGTCCGCCATGAGTTTTGATATTGGCAATGTGAACTCACCTTTCGGACAAGCCTTATTCAAGTCTCTAAAATCAACACAAATACTTTGACCATTCTTTGTCTTTACCAAGACAATACTTGTTACACATGTAGGATAATGCTCTTCTCATATAAACCGAGCTTTACTTAATTTTTTTACTTAATAATGACTTGCTATTCAATTTCTAGGTGCATTGGCCTATGAACTTGCTTCATTAGGATAACATCAGGTTTAATATCTAGTTTGTGAACAACAACATCTAGAGATAAATTTGGTATCTTATTATAATTCTATGCAAAGTAATATATTCAAGAAGTAAACTAAACAACTCTTTAGAATCTCTTTGATATAATGATGAAATAATAAAACTTAGACTTAGGTCTTCATCAGTTCCTTGGTTGATCTCCTTTAATTCATCAATAGAAGATTTTATTTAATCTTTAAAGTTAGGGAGTGCATTCTGAATTAAGCAATCATCTAGATCACTATCATTTAATGTTTCAAAACATAATTCTCTAAAAGTTAAAAGGAATCCAAAAAAGTTGATAAAATTCCATATGATTGCTTATCATTAAACAATGTTCAACATTATTTAAAGGTCTAATGGTACCAAACCCAAGATTAGCTTTAGATTGTAAATTTTTTTTTAGTACTCCATGAACTTTCCATGCATTGAGCTATATCTTTGGGCCAAGTATTTGAAATCAAATCACATATTATAGAATTTCTAACACAATCAATATACCAATCAAATGTAAGTTCTATTATTTTATTTGATGATGAATCTTCAAGCTTTATATTGACTTATGAGCTTGAAGGTTCAGGTATAGAATAAAATGAAGAAAATCTTCCCATTTCTCCTGAAAGGTTAGGGACTACTTTGACTTCTAACTAGAAAATTTTGTTTTGAGAAATAGGAGTCAAAGGGTCCACATATTTCTTTAATCTCTCATAAGTAGATAGCTCAATTCATCCTTTAATGCTTGGATTTGTTCTTCATCATTATTAGATTCTAATAAAATTTAAAATTTTATTGAGGCATCCTTTTAATTGGAATCTTCATCAGAATTGCATTCCAAATCAATTTGTATTATTGGAGGCTCTTTTTTTTCCCTCCTTTTCTTTTTTTACTTTCATCTTTTTTAATTGATTTGAATTTTTCCTTTTCTTTCTTTGATGTCTTATTAATATTAAATTTTCTAGGATCAAATACTTGCCTTTTAGACATATAATAGGCAGCATCTTCATAAAGTTCAATTTTATGAATAGAGAGTGGTTGTATGTCACCTTTCATGGCGTATTTTACACCATCCCTAGTGCACTTAATACACTAGTGGAGTGAAAAAGGAACCATTCTATATTTATGTATCAAAGGTTTGCCTAAAAGGGTATAAAAGGTTATTTTTGAGTCGATAATAAAAGTTTTTTCTTCAATTTTCAATCATTTTTATTTTTAATAATAGAGTGATTGAACCAAAAGCTTTCTCCCTAGTTTATTAAACCCCCTTAATAACATTTTATCTAAACTAAGTCTTCTAGTGTCAATCTTCATGAAATATAATGTTCGGGTTCATAATGTTGACTAAAGTGATAAGATTAACCAGAACTCTTGAAAACTTGATGTTCTACACATTAACAAAAATATAAAGGGCTCGATTATGGTCTTTGGTCCCTAAAAGTAGATCCTCATCAGAAAAGGTGACTCTAAGGATGTACTTGAAGTTACAAGCCTCATTTGAGAAAGTTTTTCCTAGCAATGTTAGGCATATCTTTAGATCGAGTAGTGCTTGTACTAATGATTCCTTTATTTCTTTTGATAGAATAAGGACATCATATATACTTAGTTTAGTAGTAAGTTTCCTAAGATGGGCAACAATATCATAGTCGACCTTCGATATAATTCACTCAACTACTAGATTTTGTTGCAAAGTTTCTAAATTTTGATCAATAATTTGTTTTCTTTTATCCATTGGAGGAGGTAGACGAGGTGGTAAAACCTTCCTAGTCATGAGATTAACTTCAAAAATATCTCTAGGGGTGGCATCAACTTGTCCCTCATCAACAATATCCTTTTCCAAAAATTAGTCAGAATTTGACATCTATATTTCTATGCTAATAAGGTTACTTTACAAGTCTTCCATGGGATTATCAATGTCTGACCTGATTCACAGAACACATCAACATGAGAATTTTATTTTTTATCTTTTTCTTTCTTTATTTTCAATTCATTTATCATAGATGACAAGAATATGAGAAATGCCTTTAAATGTAGTCTTTTTATTGATATCTTTAAAGTGTGTATATAAAGATAATGGAATGTAAGGTATAACCTTTCCATCCTTATCATACTAAACTTTATCATATACAATTGATGTCCATCCCTCACCTCTCTCTCTAATCATCTGAACATCAAGTGGAACTGAATGTTCTAACTCTGACAGATCAACTAGATGATCTTCTTCTAGGTCCTTCATCTGATCTTGCATTGAATTTTTAAATTTTTTTATCAAATACGTTTTAGAGGAATGGGATAAGTCTATATCCCATTTATTTGAAGAAGAATAACTATAAGAAGTAGAAAAATCACCTATAATTATCTTAATGGACCCTTTTCTAAGGTCCAAAAGGTACTCCTTAAAGATTGTCACCAACCATCTCTTAAAGTTTCTTTCAAGCTAAACTTTGAAAGTGAAGTAGTCTTCAATAATGTGACCCAACATCTGATGATATAGATAGTAGTTTTGACCATTCACTTTGTCGACTTTCTCTGGCCTTTTTAGATCAGGTAGTTTAAAATATGGCTTATTTTTTAAGTTTTCAAAAATTATTCTCTTTGCCTCTTTCTTGATAGAATAAGTTTGGCATATTCTCCCACTAAAAGGGCTAGTGGTAGCCTTTTTAGGGGGTGGTGATAACTGCTATTATGATGGCCTAAAAGATGAAGGTTGCTCTACTTACACTTGGATGGTATCCTTTCTCTTATCTACCATAGAGACATTACCTACCTTCTTTTTAAGTACCTTTCTAGGTTTTGATGGCTCTACAGAGCACTCTTTCAAGAATGACATCCTAGGAGCTTCTTCTTGTAGGCTAGAGGCTTTATTTAACAAATTTTTGAATGTCTTAATAGTAAAGCCCTTTAATAGGAAGGACACTAGACCATGAATATTTCTTAGGAGTATTTTTATAGTATGCTGCTCTTGCAATTGCTCTAGCACTTTAAGCTGAGAATCCTGCATCTCAAGATATAATCAATTATGGATTTACCTTGCTTTTATTTTTTGACAACTAGATCACCCACAATGATGAGTCGGGTGACTCTCTTTACAAACGATTTCCGTCAAAAGTATGCAATTAAACTTTTAATATTTGTGCATATCAATTGAAGGCAACCACAGTTAAACTACTAATGAATTATCTAAACAACAGAGCATCACTTCCTTCGACATTGTAACAACTTAGTAAAATGTGCCAAATGTTGTTTGGGGTTACCAGTCTCATCAAAAACCTTAAAGGGATGATACAAATCCTTTGAGATAGGGTACAGAGTCATATTCTTCAGGGTAAGGTTTACCCTTTAGAATTAACATTGTACCATGGGATTGTGCTAATTCTTTCTTTATTTGTTGCTCTATAAGAGACTTTAGATTAGTTTTAGGAGTTACATCATTTGTTATTTTATGTTCTTGATGTTGATTTTTCAATCCAAACCTCTTCTCATACATGGGGTGGGATTCTTCTCAATGTTCTAAAGAAAGAGGCTGGGAAGGATTAGGAATCAAACTTTGGAGTGACTACATGGTGGAAACCATTTTCTCCATCTTCCTCTCCATTAAGGAAAAAACATATTATTATATAATTGATTTAAACACTTAAACAAGGACTCCTAAGGCTAATGGGTCATTTTAATATTCCAAAGATCCTTCCCTTGAACTACAAGGAAAAGTAAAATAAGATTTATTTATATTGGGATCTTAGTTACCTATAAAGGTAAGACCTTATAATTAATTATATCTTAGGATTGAAGATCTCTTCCTAAGAATACTCTTGATTAAAGAAATAGGCTTTTATTGTTAAGGATTTCAAAGCTAGTTTCAAAGGATGGCTAAATTGGAATTTTTAAAAGGGGAAGAGTTTTTTTAGGCCAATAAGGATAAAGTAGAAAATGCCAATAGATACTAAGATACCTTGTATACAATTAAACTATTCTACCATTGGGCTTCTATATTAAGATAATTTTTTTTAGATTTTATTGATATTTTTATCAAATATTTAGAACTTAGATTCTAGTAGCACAAGATTGTAAAAGTGCTTAGAGTTGAGGACTTTTTCTTAGAAGGATGCTTCATAACTTAAGTCAATAATTGCTTTTAACACATGTTAGAGGCCCAACCTAGTTTGAATTTTGGGAATTATTTTCTCTTTCTCTCATATAATAAAATGAACTTATCCTTAACTCTTCTTGACATATAACTAGCTTGGAAGGCTACCAGCTAACACCACCTAAATAAATTTTTAAATCCATGATGCCTATCTTTATGTTATGCAAGATGGTTGGGTTGTTTCATTTTAGGAAAGAATCTAATAACTTAAATTGCTCCCTAATCCTTAAGATCATGATTGGTATGATATTTTGATAACTAATGTAGCAAATTCAGGTTTTAAAAGTTTTGATTCATAATGCATTGAAGGCCTTTAGGGTATGCAATTTTTTGTATCTATAATGATATGCAGTTAAAAGTGATCATGAGATAAATTAAAAGAGAAGGCACAATTATTATAGAAAGTGGTCATCCTCAAAGGTCAAATGCCTCTTAGGTGCAATGCTTATGCTAGCATGGTTCATAAAAGCTAGTTATTTCTAGTTGCTTTTAATTTGTTCATAAGGATTTAATTTATGTGTGAAGTTTCAAATTTTTTTGATTTTTGTTCAAGTTATATAGATTTAGATTGGTTAAAAAAATTTAGTTTTTTCCTAGGAACCTAACATCCAAGCATTTCATCATAGAAAACACAACACATAAAGAAACCTAGAATAGCAGGTTGATTCTATTACACTCCAAAAAAAAATCACACCAAATTTAATTTAAGAGAATAGGCAAGTGCAACCTAGTACCACTATACACCCAAAAATAAAGAAAAATGTGTAGTCGAGCTCTTCCCTTATACAGTCTAGCCTAGAACTAAAATTCTAGATCTATGGGTCATTCTTCAAGATCATCTCTTTGTGGGCTTCGAGGTGACCACCAATTAGTAGGGTCAACTCCTACTATTCTTAGACCCCATAGATCCTAAAATAATTTTAAGCTTAAATTACATTGAAAATTTCCAAAATATAAAATTCTTATATCCTAAAAAGATAGATGTTAGGAAATACAAACAACATTCTAATAGTTATATGTGTAAACATACAAGTTTACCATTAATTGCTTGCCAAGCTCACTTGTCCTATTGGGCTATGCTTAACAACTTAAGCATATCTGCAATAAAATAGAATTTTATTATTTATATTACAATAGTCCTTTAAGAATAGCCCACTACACAAAAAAGTGTTAGCCTAAAAAGAGCATCCTACCATCCATACAAGAAGATAAACAATCCTAGCCATCAAGTCTAAAATAATAATAACAAAATAAGAAAAATATTTCACATCACATCATAAAATATCATAGAACATCAACTTAACCTAGGTCTAGGGTCAGTTACCTAATGATCTAGTGTGTGAAGAAAAATGGGCTTGTATGGTATGACTTTACCAGGCATTTTAAGTTCAAGTTTCAATTTGGGTTTCTAAAATTTAATTTAATTTAATTTGATTTTGAGAATTTCATTTTTTCATAATTTCACTTTATAGGTATAAGTCATTGTTAAACTAGAGGTTTGAGGTATCAAGATCTCTTTCGAACCAGTAGCCTTACGACCTCGGTTGTCTAGACAATATACCATATGCCTCTTAATTATGAAAAAAAATTGTTTTTTTTACTTTGTAAATTTCTTTTATTCTTAAAATTGGTTTAATTTATCGTGGTGGTTTCAATTTAAGTAAATTAATTACTTCATGATTTCATTTTCATTTTTAATTTCTTTTTATGTTAAAGTGGAATTTAAGTTTTAAAAAATGAAGAATAAAATAAATTTCATTTTGGTTGGAACTTATTATATTCAACATCCTAAGTCTTAGTGGAATGAGATCTTCATCCTAAGATGAAGATTCATTCTGAGGATATAACTAAAATCTTAAATATCTTTCTTAACCACTTTTTTATTCGTTTGAGTAGTTCATTTTAAATTTAATTTGATTTAGTTTTCACCTCTTTTTCTTTTAAAGTTAGAATTTTTTGTTAATGATGTTAAAGTTAAAACCTTTGGTTAAGGTTTAAAGTATTTCTTTCATCTTTAAT
Organism: Cymbidium sinense; assembly: GCA_021442155.1. Classification (NCBI taxonomy): domain Eukaryota; kingdom Viridiplantae; phylum Streptophyta; class Magnoliopsida; order Asparagales; family Orchidaceae; genus Cymbidium; species Cymbidium sinense. The sequence continues at coordinate 56,162,074 of CM038226.1, forward strand.
TAAAGGTTTAACCATATGTCATGATTATATTTAATGTTCATTTAGTTCGATTCATTTTCAAATGTTTTGATTTATTTAATGTTTTAAGGTTTAGAATTCATGTAATTTAGAGATTTCAGCCTTTATTGTAGTTCTTTTATTTTGATTCATTTTTCTTTTTTTTTTAAATTTTATATGTTTGAATTGTTTGGTTTTTTGGTTTCATCAATGTTTATGTTTATTAATGCTTATTAGCTTGAATAAACTAACTTATTTAAGTTAAGATTTTAATTCAAACTTGGTTTGATTTCATGATCTATTATATTTAAATTTCATAATTTATTCATTTATGTTTTCTTAACATATTAATTAAGTTTATTTGATTTTAGTTAATTTTATTTAGACATTTAATTATATTATGTTGGAGAATTTAAGTAATTTAACTTAATTAATTTCAAGTGATTATTTTGTTCATTAATGTTTATATATGAGTTTAGATAAGTTGATTCAATTAGTTTCAATCTATCTATGGGAAGTCTTGATTTCATTAATTTAAATGTTCATTATCTTATGTTTAATGATTCCCCCTTTTTTAATTCAAATTAAGCTTAATATAACATTAAGTGTTAAGGTTTCATAACTTGGTTTAATTTATTAATATTGAATTTTGTTTACTAATCCTAAGAAACCTATGGAATGAACCACCTTTGGGTTTCCAACTTAAAACTGAGCCATTTCAAGTTAATATGGTTTAGAATTATTTGACTAATTAATTTAATTAATCATTTGATTATCACTGATATATAGAATTATGTTGTTTATTAACTTAAATGAATTTAAAGGACTTAATGAATTCTATATTTAAATATGAAATTTAAAGATTAATTAATTTTCCATTCTAATTGATTAATTGGTTTATTATAGATTTTATAAAGTATTGACTTATGGTTTAACTAGATTTTTATATTTATTTAAATGTTTCATTAAACCTTAAGTTTATGATTAATCAAATCCTTTAACTTCTGATGGTTGGAATTTTTTTCTTTAAATGTTCTAATGTTAATTGTGATGTTTTAAATTGATTTTATAATTTTTTATAATTTCCATGGTTTTCTAGTTTATTATTTCATTTATATTGACCTAAGGATTGAAAATTTAATAATTTTAGATCCAAAAGATAATTGGCTTTAAATGTTTTATGGCATGTTGGGTTCCATGCCAATTTAAGTTTTCTAAAGTTTCATCATAATCAGATGTGTGATTTAGGGTTAACTAAGGTTTTAATTATGTTAATAAAATCCTAAATTAAAAGGAATTAATTAGAGCTTTTGTTTTTTCCTGTATTCCTCTCTAGAAGATGCATCCACAAAGGGTTAATTTAAAATTTTGATGTTTTAGTTGATTTCGTATGCTTTTTTAGAGTTTACACTACTTAATTGAATTAATTAATTCAATTACTTTTCAAATAAAGCCATTTTATGGTTTATTGGATTTCACAGAGTTTTAAAGAAGTTTTTAGGTTCATTAAGATTTGTTATGATGATTTAAGCTATTTAAAATTTTTCATAAATTCTATAATTTAATATTAATTTATTTTACCAAAATTAGGGTTTAAAGTTAGAAATTGCATATTTTTAGATTTACTTTATAATAAATCATGAAAATTTTTCCTGAGGTGTCTTTTAACCCTAATTACAATTCCCCAAAGTTTGAAATCAATTGGATGAGTGGTTTGAGTTTAATTTGAGTTTGATTATTTTCATTTAAACTCAAATTAACCCAAAATTATCCAAAATTACTTTGAGATTTTGAGTTTAGTGGATTCCTCTCATTAATGGTTTATTATATATTTGATAAAGCATTGACCTAGGGTTTAATTAGATTTTTATATTTGTTTAAATGTTTCAATAAACCTTAAGTTTTTGATTAATCAAATCCTTTAACTTCAATGGGTTAGAAATTTTTTTAAAATGCTATGAAGTTAATGATGATGTATTAAATTGATTTTGTCAATTTTTATAATTTTCATGAATTTTGAATTTATTATTTCAATTATATTGACCTAAGGATTGGAAATTTAATAACTTCAGTTCCAAATGTCAATTGGCTTTGAACCTTTTATGGCATATTAGGTTCCATGCCAATTTAAGTTTTCTAAAGTTTCATCCTAATTAGATGTGTGATTTAAGGTTAATTAAGACTTTAATTATTTTAATAAAATCTATATTAAGCCTAAACTAAAAGGAATTAATTATGAGTTTTATTTCTCTTATATTCCATTATGGAAGATGCATCCATAGAGATTACATTTAGAAATTTTTGAGTTTTAGTTGATTTGGTATGATTTTTCTAAGTTTAGACCATTTAATTAATTAATTAATTTAATTAATTATTAAATTAAGCCATTTTAATATTTATTGGATTTTAGAGAGTTTTAATGAAGTGTTTAGGTTCATTAAGAATTATTTTGATGATTTAAACTATTTTCATAATTTTTCATGAATTCTATAATTTAATATAAATTTATTTTTTTAAAATTAGAGTTTAAAGTTAGAATATACATATATTTAGATTTACTTTATAATAAGTCATGAAAATCTTTTCTAAAGGGTGTTTTAACCCTAATTTCAATTCTTCAATATTTGAAATCAATTGGATGAGTGGTTTGAGTTTAATTTGAGTTTGATTATTTTCAATTAAACTCAAATTAACCTAAAATTATTCAAAATAAATTTGAGATTTTGAGTTTAATGGGTTCCTCTCATTAATGGTTTATTATAAATTTGATAAAGTATTGACCTAGGGTTTAATTAGATTTTTATATTTGTTTAAATGTTTCTATAAATCTTAAATTTATGATTAATCAAATCCTTTAATTTTAGAAGGATGAGAAAATTTTCCTTAAATGTTATGATGTTAATAATCATATTTTAATCTAATTTTATAATTTTTTATAATTTTTATGGTTTTTTAGTTTATTATATCAATTATATTGATTGAAGAATTAAAAATTCAATAACTTCATATCTAAAGGTAAATTGGCTTAGAAAGTTTTATGGCAAGTGGGGTTCCTTGCTAGTTTAAGTATCCTAAAGTATAATCCTAATTAGATGTGTAATTTAAAGATAATTAAGATATTAATTATTTTAATAAAATTTATATTAAGCCTAAATTATAAGAAATTAATTAGGGATTTTATTTTTCATACATTCCTATCTAGAAGATGCATCCATAGAGGGTTTACTTACAACTTTTTAAGTTTTAGTTGATTTGGTATGATTTTTATAAGTTTAGACCATTTAAATAATTAATTAATTCAATTAATTATTAAACTAAGCCATTTTATTGTTTATTGGATTTCAAAAAGTTTTATGAAGTGTTTAGGTTCATTAAGATTTGTTATGATGATTTAAACTATTTTTATATTTTTTCATGAATTCTATAATTTAATATTAATTTATTTTATCAAAATTGGGGTTTAAAGTTGGAAATTCCATATTTTTATATTTACTTTTTAATAAATCATGAAAAAATTTCCTATGGTGTTTTAACCCTAATTTCAATTCACCAAATTTGAAATCAATTGGATGAGTGGTTAAGTTTAATTTGAATTTGATTATTTTCATTTAAACAGAAATTAACCCAAAATTATCCAAAATTAATTCGAGATTTTGATTTTAATGGATTCCTCTCATTAATGGTTTATTATAGATTTGATAAAGTACTGACCTAGGGTTCAATTAGATTTTTATATTTGTTTAAATGTTCCATTAAACGTTAAGTTGATTATTGATAAAATCCTTTAACTTCAGAGGGTTGAGAAAAATTTTCTTAAATGTTCTGATGTTAATTATGATATTTTAAACTAATTTTATAAATTTTTATAATTTCTATTAATTTCTTATTTATTATATCAATTATATTGACCGAAGAATCAAAAATTTAGTAACTTCATATCTAAGGTAAATTGGCCTTGAAAGTTTTATGGCAAGTGGGTTCCTTGCTTATTTAAGTTTCTTAAAGTTTCATCATAATTGGATGTGTGATTTAGGGTTAATTAAGGTATTAATTATTTTAATAAAACTTATATTAAGCCTAAATTAAAAGAAATTAATTAGGGGTTTTATTTTTCTTACATTCCTCTTTAAAAGATGCATCAAAAGAGGGTTTATTTAGAAATTTTGATTTTTAGTTGATTTGGTATGGTTTTTCTAAATTTAGACTATCTAATTGAATTAATTAATTCAATTAATTAAAAAATTAAGCCATTTATGGTTTATTGGATTTCACATAGTTTTAATGAAGTGCTTTAGGTTCATTAAGATTTGTTATGATGATTTAAACTATTTTCATAAATTTTCATGAATTCTTTAATATAATATTAATTTATTTTATAAAAATTAGGGTTTAAAGATGGAAATTTTATATTTTTAGATTTACTTTACAATAAATCATGAAAACTTTTCTTAAGGTGTGTTTTAATACTAATTTCAATTCTCCAAAGTTTAAAATCAATTCATTAACTGGTTTGAGTTTAATTTGAGTTTGATTACTATCATTTAAACTCAAATTAACCTAAAATTACCCAAACTGAATTGGATTTTGATTTGATAGGTTATTCTCACTGAGATGAATCCATAGAGTTCTTCTTTGCATTTTTTTCATTGAGTATTTTATTTTGTATAATTTTTTAAATTTGTTTTGTATTTTTGAACATTTATTTAATTCAAAGAAAATTATAATTTATCATTTTAAATAAGTGGTGCGATTCAATGACGCGGGAGGAGTACATGTGGTGGTATGCTCGCTCATGGATCCTGTGTTTTTTAAGAGGCATATGCAGTTTGATCTAGGACATCCTATTTTCGATCGAATGGCTCAAATCATCTGTAATTTCCAATTGGGATTAAATCATTTCATGCGTCTAAATCGAACCATCTATTCCTAATAAAAGGAACAAATAATGGAGATTATATCTCCTCTAATGATGGTGAAAGCTGAACACCATCCATCAATTTGAGGTGATTTTTGATGATCTAGCTAATGAAATAACTAAATTTCAATTAGAAATCCATCAAAGACTCTAATGGAATGCATCTATATGGATTGATCTCACTTGAGATCAAGTATTTTTCAAAAAAGGCCAACGTGGAATTAAAAAAGGGGCCAATTTGATTGCGTACATCATCGGTGGCGATCTTTGATAGGGGATGATTCAAAAAGCTTCATGGGAGCTCAACAAACCTCTAAGAAGATGGAATTGGATTGCCTCCTCATGAATCAACTTATGGACCAAGCTTAATCTACTTTCCTGTGGCTTTAGTTGTTCTCCAGCTTGCTGGTAGTGTGGGAATCAAGGAAAAGGTGTGCTCATCATTATTTTGCTTAGGGAAAGTAATAGGAAGCTTAGATAAACTCAAGAATCATTCTCTCTTATTATACCATTATTGGCTGAAAGCTTTGTACCATGGAGAGCTCATTGCCAACCAAGGTTATTGCCACCCTTAGAGGCTAGCTCCAAGGGGTGGTCAATTAGCTGAGGTTAGTCTAAGGACATTAAGATGAAATGAGAAGAAGGAATCAAAGAGGCATCTTAGATTGGGGAGGGTTTTGTTCACATGCTCCAACTTATTTCTCCATGTGATGTTTTCCTCTTTTGGATGGATTTTAGCCTCATTATTACACCTAACCTTGGCAATCCCAACCCAGTTTTGATGACTTGAGGACTTGAGATGATTAATAAATGCTTTATTTTTTACTTTTAATGCATTTGGGTTTAAATAAATTCAAAGTGAATCAAATGCATTTCTTTCGATTAATTGATTTTAGATGTAAGTACCAATCACTATTGATTGTCAAATAGATGATTTATGAATTAATTTACCATACCACATGAAAGTTTGATGTCATTTAAGTTAGTTTGACCATTTGACTTGAATGGATCAAATTGGATTTTCTAACCTATTAGGACATTTTAGGATTTTAGTTTAAATTTAATTGCATTCAGTTGGTCATTTATGATGTTTTAGATTTATTGATTCCTTTGGATTTTAAATTGATTTTGATTTGATTTAAACTTGACCCATTTAGACTTAAATGGGTTTAGTTGAGTTCAATTGAGTCAAATGACCAATTTGACTAAATTAAATTATATTTTTGTCTTGAGTCATGTTTAATCACATGTGTGAGATGATTTGGAGTGATTAGTTTCATTTAAATTTGAACTAATTTCAATTTTGACCCATTTGACTAAAATTGGGCTTAATGGGTTAGGTTGGATTCACTTGGGTCAAATGATCAAATTGGTCAAATTAGACCCAATAATTGGTTGGATTGTGTTTAATAATCATTTTAAAATGATTTTAAACAATTAATTTGAATTGATTTCAATTTAAACTCAATAAGGCTCATTTAAGCCCATTTAGGTCTAATGATCTAATTAAGGCCTTAATGAATTTATATTTATTTAATTTATGTTTAAATATGTTTATTTATCATTTAACTCATTTTGAATGATTTTTTGGGTCAAATTTTGGTGGATTGACCTTTACCTTGGTGGGACCCACATAAAGTCAAACCTATATTAAAAGGGTTGAGCATATTTGGCTTTCATATGGATTTGACTCCATTTATGTTCATCTTGTGATTTCATCATTTCATTTTATTTTAATTTGGACTTGTTTTAATTTGGATTTCATTTGGATTCCATTAATTTTGAGCTTAATTCAAATAATTAGGTTAATCTCCCAAATTACTTTAATTTAAGCTTTAATGGATTCAAATTTTAGCTGGAATGTGTTTAGTTTACTTCATTGTTTATGTTTGATATTTAGGTTGAGCCCACCTAAACCCATTAAGTTAGGCCAAACTCAAGAATGATGCACTTGTTACTTAGGTGTAGTGTCTTAAGTGCCTAATTAAGAAGCTTCTAATCTAAGCTTAGGTGTCCTAATTACTAATTTAAAAAATGATGTTAACCTCATCCAAAAATGAGGTCAACATGCATGAGAAATATCCTAACTAATGCAATAAAAATTAAGTTATGGGACAATCCATGTGAAAGTTGTTCTTCACTGAAGGGGGATGATGTCAACGATCCTACACTTCCCCTTCTTATGCAATGAGTGAAGATATCTTATATTCAAGGAAAGAAGATAATATGCATACAAGATTTTTATCACAGAAATATGATGTCTAAATCAATTTTATTAATTAATTCCTATTACTTTATGGTGAGATTGTGAGCTATTAATCTTAAGTTGAAGTTCATTATTTTAGTTAGTTAGAAAATTTAAAGTTTTAAAGAGCCTAAAAAGATCTAGATCCTTCAACAAAATATCATACTTCATGAAACCTAGGAAAAAGAATGCCATTTTATATTACACAAACATAGTAATCACATCAAACATTCAATCAAATAAAAAGAATAATAAAAGGCTAGTGCAACCAGGTTTAATTATACACTCTACAAAAGAAAATGATTGGGTTGTTGAGCTCAATTTTTTTAAAACTGAATCATAATTACAAAAATAAAATAAAAATCAAGCCATTGGGGTCTTCAAACTTTCTCTTAAACTTCCAAGTCTTGGATCCTCTAGGCATCACAAGGCTTCCCAAGTCTATGCCATCTAGCCTATGCTCATCCTAAACTACATGGCTCATCCTACATCACAATAGTACACCAACCTAACCTAGTCTAGGATTGGTGATCTTTCAACTTATTGTGTGTGGAAAGGTTAGTGTGACAAAAGTTAGGCTTAAATATTTGAGTTATGAATTAAATGATAGGTTCTAGTAATTAACCAAAGGGTAGTTTTGATTGAAATGATAGCAGTCTAACTTAAGGTTAAATTTAAATGTGTATTTTATATATTTTTTAACTTTCTTAATGGAGCTTTGAGATTTTTAGATTTTTAGGTTTTTATTAATTCCTTAATTTGGATTAAGATTAAATGAAATTATAAGCACATGCAATATACTCTAAGATTGAATAAGTAATGATTCACTTAATGATATCATTCAAATTAATAGAAATAAAAGATGATTCACTAAATTATATCCTTCAACTCTCCATTACTTTAATACTTCATTTTAGAAAGAATTATGTATTTTTATCACTTTAATATTTTAATTTAAAATAATTATGTATTTATTTATTCAATTTAATATTTCATTTCTAAATAATTATGTATTTATTTTATTACTAAGGACATATTGGATTTTTGTATATACATGCATATAACTTTTATGATTTTCATGAATTAATATAAAGATGAATACGTATAAAATGAATTCTTGAAAATTTTATAATATTATGTTTAAGATGATTTAAACTTCACATGTTTTTCATACACAACCTTTTCAAGTTTCAGTCACTGGTAAACTAGGGAGATGTGGTATCTAACACTTCTTGCAAACCAATAGCCTTACGCCCCGAGTGTCTAGATTAGATACCTTAAAAAGTGTTTGTTATACACATGAATTGTACATATGAGTTTTATTCACTTTTATTAGTTTAAGTTTCTAAATATTATTCATATATTTTGATTTATAGGGGGAATATATTTTATAATTTATAATTTATTAGTATTAATAGCCACACTATTCATATATCATGTATTTAAGGATTTTAATTTTCAACTTAAATATGAATTGACTATAAACTAATCACACATCTATAAGTGAATGAAGGATGTCAAATAGAAATCATAAGAAAATATACTTAGCTATTAAATATTAATATTGTTCATGTGAAAATAACATCACTTAAGATTAATCAACATTCTTAAATTAATACATTCTAGTTTTAATTGGTTAGACCTATTGAGTAGTGTTGATCTCATTTTTGGATAAGGTTAATATCATCTTTAATCTTAATAATTAGGATCTTTAATCTTAGATTAGGAGCATCCTAATTTGACACTTAGGACACTACACTTAGTGACCAATGTATAACCAAATCAAAATAAAAAAAATAAATCAAATCAAATACAAATCTAATATCAAAAAATAAATTTTAAATCAAAACTAAATTTAAAGTCAAATCAAATTCAATGCCCTATGGTGAAGGACTATGTCTTCTGAGTCAATCTTTCTAGGAATTATCCTAACCCAGTTAAACTAGGTGAATTCAATAAAATCTTAAAAGTTAATAAGAATTTGACCAAATTGGTCCAATTAAGCTCAAATCACCTAAGTCCAAGAAATTTAAATAAAATCAAAACAAATCAAAATTCAATAATAAAAAAAATAAAATCAATGCATGGAATAAAAATAAACCTAAAAATAAATTTAAATAAGGTTTAAGCTGGGAAATCAGGTCATTTGACCTAGAGATGGCCCATTTAGACCCCACCAAGTTAGAAATCAACTCACCAAACTTTGATCAAATTGAGTCATTCAAAGGACTCAATATCATTAAATGAACATGTTTAGACATAAATCTAAGCAAATCTAAATCTATTAAGGTATCAAATGAGTTAATTAGATCATTTGACCTAATTGACCTAAATGGATCTTGTGGAACCTAAAATAAAAAATTTGAAATTAATTCAATTCAAGTATCCAAAATCATTTAAAAATCTTAACTAAATAGAATTTGACCAATCATTGGGTTTAACTAATAAATTCGATCATTTAATCCTAATGAACCCACCTTAACTCATTAAGCCCAAATTGGGCTAAAATGAGTCAAAATTAAAACTAAATCAAACCAATTAGAGTTAATTTCTCCAGATCATCTCAACCATTTAATCAAATATGATTGGAGTGTAAATACATTTTGATTGAGTGAAATTTTCTATTTGACTCAATCAAAGCTAACATAACTCATTTAATTCAAAATGGGTCAATTCGAGTGAACATTCAAATTTAATTCAAGTTAATCAAAAATCAACTGATCACAAATACTTAAAAGTAATTATTTGAACTTAAATACAAACCACACAATGACTAATAAGCCTAAGAAGACTAATTAAATTTATTTAAGTTAAATTGATCAAAGTTAGCCTATGCTATGTCAATATTGAATATGGTGTAGACAAATTAATTTATAAATCCCATAATGAACAATCAAAAATAATTTAAACCAAAATCTATGTTCATTTAAGCAAATGAGAAGACTTATCTCAACCCAACTTAATGTAAACATGAATGAACTTAAATCAAAGTATTCATTTCTAATTCAATACAGTTGAGCTTGAACCCAACCCAAGCTGACCTTGGCTTGACTTGGGAAGTTAATCAGCAGCCCAAAGGCTTGCTGAAATAGTGCCATATGGTGATGAGGTGGTAATGAGTGTTGATGTGTAGCCATGAGGAGATAAAAAACAAAACTTTATTCTTGTGAAGTAAAACTTCTATTCTCCTTCCATACCTTCTCTGTCCCCCATCTAATTAACTTGAGCTCATCTCAAATTAACTAACCTCCTCTTCAAGAAAACATCCAGAGTTTGCACTCTCCATGGTTGATGATCTCCCAAGGTCAAATTGAGGTATATTTCTCATTCCAAAAGCTTTCCCAAGTGACACCAAACAAAAATGAACCTTCCCCCTCCTCCCAAACCTCTCCAATTTTTCCTCACACTGAGCTCCTGAGAGCGGTGGTGGATGTCCATCTCCACATCAATTTAGAGGGAGACAAGACATGTTTCTTTCTCCAAAAGCTTCTTCCAACCTCTTCAAGAGTTTTAAAAATCCAAAGCACTGCTGAGACCCAACGCCGATGAGGCATGGCCGAAGCTGACTCATTTTGAAATTAAAATCCCACTAATTCTGCATATATCACTAATGATTAGCCCCAAAAATTTGATGGCGATCGATCATTGCTGAGGATGACGGAGGAAAAATCATAGCCATCCATTCCTTCTATTTGGAATAGATTTCTATGATCTAGCTGAACTAATTAATTTAATCCCTTAATGAAATTGTATTTTGATTCTTGGCTGTCCAATCTTTGATCGAACAATCCAAATAAAATCACATCCCCATTGCCATTTAAATGCAGGATCCACATAGATCTCGCATGACCAATCACATGTCTCCACGCATAAAGCGGCGACATGTTAGTTCCCTTTGGTGCTGACTTATTTAAACAAGAAAATTTTAGTTTTTTATATTTTAAAAAAAAATTAAATAATTAAATAATTCATCAAAATTAAAATACCCAACCTAAAAAAATATAAATAAAGGCTTTATTGATTCATCTCAATGAGAAGAATCCATTAATCCTAAAATCTCAATTTTTTATTGGATAAATTTAGGTTAATGTAAGTTTAATTGAAATTAATTAAATCTTGATAAAGCTCAAAATTTTAATTGATTAATCTAAAACCTTAGGAGATTTAAATTAAGCTTGAAATACACCATAGATAAAAATTTGGAAAACTATTAGTTATTTAATAAGAGGATATAAAATTTTAAATCTCTACACCTTTATCTAATAAAATAAACTAATAATAATTCAAAAAAAATTAAGGAAAATTATAAAATCAGTATGAAACATCATAATATAAATAATTAATCTAAAGAAAAATGTTAAAGCTCATCGAAACCTATTAATGGTCAAAATGAAATAATTAGATAATTAAATGCATTAATTAATTCATTTAATTGATGTGATGTTTAAAAAATCATATTAAATCAACCAAAAATCCAAAAATTACAAATAAACTATCTTTGGATTTATATTTCAGAGAAAAATCAAAGAAAATTAAAATTCTTAAGTAATTCCTAATAATTTAAGCATAATTTAGGTTTTATTGAAGAAACTAAAACTTTAATTAACTCAAAAAATACTCCTTTGATTAAGATGAAATTTTAGGAAAATGAAATTGAGAAGGAACCTCACTTGCCATAATAATTTTTAAGTTATTAAAATTGGGAAGATCCAAAATACTCCTCTAGATCAAAAGTTATTAAAATATCAAGTTCTAAGTAAATTCAAATAAAAAATTACATAAAATTATGAAATTAACACTAGACATTTTAAAAAATAACAGAGGATCTTAGGAAAATTTCCTATCTCTTTGAAGTTAAGGACTCTAATTAATCATATATTTAGGATTTATGAAATAATTAAGAATATAAAATTATTGAAATCTTAGATTACTAAATTGGTTCATTTATAATAAATTAAATAATCAATTGAAAATCAATATTAATAAATTTAAAATCAAAATTAATCAATCTCTAAATTCCATCTCTAAATAAGAAATTTGACAACATTGAAATCATTTTAACTCCACTTAACATTAAGGGAAAGGTATTAATTCCAAATAAATATAATTATTTAAATCATTTAATTTAAATAATCTAAAAGCTGAAGAAGGCTTAAATTAGGCTTGAGGCATTAAATATTCTATTTCTTTAGTTCTCTTAAGCTGAGGTCAATAATAAAGTATTAAGAGACAAAATTTCATCATAGAATGTTTAATTAAATAATAAATGTTTAATCATAAAACACTCTTTAAATCAACTTAAATAATTAATTGAATAACAAAATTAATAAAGCCCTAAAATCATGAAACATAAATAAGAGTAAATATCTATGTAATGAAATTAAAAGACCCTTCAATTATATTTAAATTAAGATTAAAATTTGAACCATAATTTAAATAAACTAAAATAACTAACTTAAAGTACTTAACAAATATTCACAAAAATTATGTATAAATTGAATTGCAAATAATTGAATGAGATCATTCAAAATAAAAGCTAAATAAAAAAAATGTGAAATTGAACAATCACTTTTACTTTAAATCTTAATCAAATTAAAGAAATATAAAATTGAATATAAACCTAAATCATGAAATTATATTCATCTTAAACAACATTCAAATAAATTAACTAACATAAAATGTAAACAAATTAATTGAAATAAAATTTAAATATCAAATCAAATGATCATTAAATCAAGGTCAACATAAAAAAATCAAATAATTGAATTCAATAAATTAAATAATTAAACTCTTTATTAAAACTAAAAAAAAGGTCATTTTAAATTGTAATAAACAAATGACAACTTGGTTAAGATACATTAATCAATTCAAATGAAACTTAAAGAAATAGAAAAAAATCTTTAAATTTGAACAACATTTAAAATTAATTAATTAACATAAACATATTAGATTCAACATTTAAAGTAAGTAATCAAGATATGCAAAATGAAATGAACTCAAATGTCTATTAAATCAAATAAACATCAATTAAATTAAATCTCCAAAATCATTCAAATAAACTCATAAAAGTTAATTAAGATACTTATGTTCTTAGTTTGACCCATAAAATAGATCTTCATTATAGGATAAAAATTTCATTCTACTAGGTTTAGGATGTTGAATGGAATGGATTCTGTCCAAAGTAGAACTTATTTGATTCCTCATTCTTTAACAAAACAACTCAACTTCAACACAAAAATAAACATAAAATTAGTATAAAATCATAAATCAATTAAATTATTTAAATTTAATCTATCCAAGGGTAAAATTAAACAAACCTTCAACTCAAATCAAAACTTGAAATTAAAAAAGGCATAGTGTTGTCATACCACACAAGCCCTTCTTTTCATACAAAAGATTGTTAAGTCACTAACCCTAGACTTCTGTTAAGATGATGATCTGTGATGCTTTGTAATGTGAAATGATTTTTTTTCTTATTTTTTGGTTTAATGTTTTAGACTAAATGGCTATGAATTATTTTTCACTAGTCTGGATGCTAAGGCATTATTTGAATAATATTATTTTTGCAAGGGGCTATGTTTAAAGGGATTATGGTAATAAATATCTAAAAAAAATGCTATTTGCTTACAAATGTTTCTTAAATCTTTATGCATAGCTCAATAAGACATGTAGACTTAGAAATCATTGTGCTATGCCCATATGTTTGAAATATAACATATGTTTTTTAATCTATTTTGTAGGGTTTAAGATTTTATTTGAAATTTTAAAATATAATTTTAACCTATAATTAGGTTAGGATATATGAGATATAAGACTAGCAAGAGCTGACTTTACCAGTTGGTGGTCTCCTGTGAAGCCCGTGAAGGTCCCTAAAGAAGGCGACAATCCTAGAGGAAGACCCCATAGATCAAGACTTTTTGTTCTAGGTCATGTTATGTAATGGCAGAGCTTGGCTACTTATTTTTCTTTTTTGTTTGAGGTGTACAATAGTACCCAGTGCATAATAGAACTATATGCTTTTTATAGGTTTCATTCATGATTGAATTGTTGTAATAAAGCTTGGATACATTAAGCTTGTAAGAAAATTTAAATTTTCTACCCCATTAAATTTAAATAATGCAAACATAAAATGAAAATTTATAATTTCATCATAATTAAAACCCTAGGTATACAACTAAAAACAACTAGATATAATTAGACTTTGTGAACTATGTGAGCATATCGTTTATCATTTGTGAATTGAGTGCTTCACTCATTGCACATCTAGAAGTATCTGAGCTATGAGGATGACTACTTTTCTTGAGAAAGTGTGCCTTCTCATATTGATTTGGCACGTGACCTTTTTCTAAGCACATCTTATTATAAGCATGAAATTACATACCTAAAAGCCTTAAAAAAATTGTGAATCAAAATACATAAAATATGAAAATTGTTACATTAGTTAGCTGCATAGCATGTCAATCATGATCTTAGGGTTAGGGAGTGTGTTTATCCTCTTAGCCTCCTTTCTTAAAAATATATCCTGCATACATATCACTGAAATCATAAATTTAAAATCACTTAGATGGTGTTTGTTGGTAACCTTTCTAGGTGGGTAGTTAGTTTAAAAGAGTCCAGGATAGGTTTATTTTGTCAAGTGAGAAAGAGAATTGATAATTCTAAAACTTAAACTAGGTCAAATCTTCTGACTTATGCTAGAAGCATTTTTAGACTAAGGTTCTAAACCATCCCATTAGAGTAAGTCTTCAACTACTAGACATTTTTATAGTCTTGTATTGTTAAAATCTAAATCCTAGATTTCTAATAAGATGTCAACTTAAAATCTAAATAATTTTAATTTCAAAATATAAAGCCTAACAATAGGATTGCTAAAATGCTTACTAGGCATCATAATTTCAAAAAAAAAAAAACATCTCCAATTTATCCTAGATTACCTTCTAAGAAGAACTCTTCCCTCTTGAAGTATTACCTATTGAATTCTAAATTAACAATCCTTTTAAGACAAGCTTTGAAATCCATAGAGATAAAGATTAGTTTCTTTAATCAAGAATATTCTTAGGTGGAATTATCTTTTTTCCAAGATGTAATTAACTATAACGGTTTGCCATTATAAAAAATTGTGAAGGGAAAAATTATGACACCACATAAATTCTGAATTTCTTATTTAGGTAATCGAATACGTCATTATGGGATTAACATATCATCTCAAAATATAATTATGTTATCTTATAATAGATTCAATTACTTAATAAGACCTCTTGAAGCTAATGGGCCTTCAATATGATAAATTTTTTTTGCCCTGAACTATATATAAAAGAAGAATAGAGTTTATTTTATATTGAGTTCATAGTTCCTATAAAAGCAAGCCCCTATAGTTAATTACATCTTGAAAAAAAGGGAATTTCACCTAAGAACACTCTCAATTAAAGAAATAGACTTTTATTTCTATGGATGTCAAAGCTTATTTTAAAGGGTTACTAATTTGGCAATTCGACATGGAATGCTTTATAGGGAAAGAGTTTTTTCTAAGGTTAAAAAGGACTAAGTAGGAAATGGCTATAGATATTGGGATGTTAATAGGCATTTTAATTACCCTATCATTGAGCTTTACAATTTTTAAATTGAATCTATTGAAATTTCAAGTTGATATTTTATTAGAAATCTCAAACTTAGATTATAACGCACAATATCATAGAAATGCCTAGTGGTTGAATACTTCTCCAATAGGATGCTTTAGAACCTATGTATATAATGCTTCTAACATAAGTAAAAAATTTGACCTAATGTAAATTTTCTAGAAATTATTGATTATTTTCCTACAATAGAAAAATGAACCTATCCTTGACTCTTCTAGACTTATAACCTGCCTAAAGGAGTTGTCAGCTAACACCACCTAAGTGATTTTGAAAACTATAAGTTTCATCTTATGTATGCAAGATGGCTAGGTTGTTGCATTTAGAAAAGAAGCTAAGAACCTAACTCACTCCCTAACCCTAAGATAATGTTTGGCATGTTATACACTTAACTAATGCAACAAATTTCTTTATCATATTTTTTGACTCACAATTCATTTTAAAGGAATTGGGTATGCAATTCATGCTTAGAATGAGATACAATTTAAAAATGATTGTGGGTAAAACTTAAGAAGTTACACTTCCCCCAGGAAAGGTGGTCATCCTTAAAGATTAGATACCTCCATATGTGCAATGGGTGAAGTGTCCAATTCAAGAGGAACAAATAATATGCTCTCATGTTTCACAAAAGTTAATTATTTTTAGTTTCTTCTAAGTTATTCTTAAGACTTTAATTTAAGTGAGGTTATGAGTTTTTTTATTTTGTTTTCAAGTTGTTTAATTTTAGTGGGGTAAAAAAAATTAGTTTTCCTAAGAGTCTTGCATTTTCAAGCATTTCATCATATAACACATCACAGAGAAAACTTAGAAAAGTAGACAGTTTTATTATGCACCCTAAAATAAATCAAGCCAAATTAAATTAATAAAATAGGCTTGTGTAGCTGGGTATTGTTGTACACCCTAGAAGAAAAAGGAAAATGGGTAGTTGAGCTCTTCCCTTATACACCTCAACCTAAAAGAATTAAGTTTCATCTATGGAGGGTCTTCATCTAGGATCATCATCTTTTTTAGGTACCTCCACGAGCTTCAAAGGGGACCACTAGCTCATAAAGTCAGCTCTTACTATTTAAGACCCCATAGATCCTAACTTAATTTTAGGCTCAAATTATATTTTAAAATTTTAAAATAAAATCTTAAATTCTATAAACATAGGTCAAGAAATACATACAACACGCTAGTAGTTTATATTTCAAACATACATGCTTAGCATTTATTGATTGTTTAGCCCACCAATCCAATTGGGTTATTCTTAGAGACTTAGGTAGCACCTGAATGTAAAGAGTGTTTTTTATTTTATTATAATTGTCTCTTTAAGCCTCCCAATAGAAAATAACATTAGCC
Source organism: Cymbidium sinense (assembly GCA_021442155.1). Classification (NCBI taxonomy): domain Eukaryota; kingdom Viridiplantae; phylum Streptophyta; class Magnoliopsida; order Asparagales; family Orchidaceae; genus Cymbidium; species Cymbidium sinense. The sequence continues at coordinate 56,179,205 of CM038226.1, forward strand.
TACAAATAATGTCCTAACATCTATATTAGCATATAAACAATCATAGCCATCCACTCTAAAATATTACACCATAAAATAAGAAAAAGCACCACATCATTTCACATCACAAAACACCATCCTAACCTAATTCTAAGATCAGTGACTTAATAATCTAGTGTGTGAAAGAAAGGCTTGTGTGGTATGGCTGCACTAGGTTTTATTTTAATTCAAGTTTAGTTTAAGTTCAAAGTTTGTTCAATTTACTGGTGGGTGGTTTCTATTTAAGTGATTTAATTGATTTAGGATTTTATTTAATTTTTAAGTTTATTTTTATGTTAATATATAATTTAAGTTTTAAAGAATGAAGATTAAAATAAATTCCATTTTAGGGAGAACCCATTCTATTCAGCAACCTAATCCTAGGAGAATGATATTTTTTATTTGAAGATAAAAATCCATTCTATGGGTAACACTAAGATTTTAAATATCTTAATTAATCTCTTTTGAATTTACTTGAATGATTTGTTTGAATTTAAATTTAATTGATGTTTATGTGATTTGATTAGGATTTAAATTTTTAAATAGTATATAGTTCCTAAGTTTCAACTTCTATTTATGAAAAGTTGTTTAAAGATTCTTTATTCTTTCATTTGAGTTTTATTCAAATTGTTTAATGCATCTTGACTTAATAAATTAAGAATTTATTTAGGTTTTATTAAATTTTAATTATTTGATTGAATGTCTTTTGATTTAATTAACATTTTCAAAAGTTAAATTTATTTAACTTAATTCATTTTACTTATCTTAATTATTTATTTTAAGTTTATTAAGTTTCAATTTAATTTGCTTTAATTTTGTGTTTACCTTCTTCCTTTAGATATTCGTGAATTTTTTTATTTATGTTGTTTAATTGATTAGGGTAAACATGATTTGATAAATTGGGACTATATTTGACCTTTTGTTCCTTTGATTTGACTAAGTATTAATTATTATGTTTTATATTTTTTTAATACAATCCATTTGGTATGATCGAATTAATTTAATTCACTTATTTAATTAATGATAAACATCAAGATTTTGGGTTTAATGGATTCCTTTCACCAAGAAGAATCCATATAATCCTCATTTGAAATTTTTGGTTGGGTATTTTAATTTTAATAATTTTTTTAAATTTATAGTAGTTTTTGGCATTTATTTAATCCATAAAACCTTATTTTTCTTTTAATCCATGTGGCACAATGCCATTAGGCCAGCTTGATCCAAGTGGATCCAGCTCAAAAGTGCCAAAACCACATGATCAACTATGGTCATCCGATCAAAGATCAGGCATTTAGAATTTAACATACCTTTTTTAAGTGATTTTAATCAAATGCCCAACTAGATGTTGTTTTCAATTCCTAATAAAAGGAACAGAGGGTGGAGATTTCATCTCCTACCTCCTAATAAAGAATTGATAGCCAATGGCTCTTTGGCTCGATTGTCGATGATCTTGTCAGTGGAAGCATTCAATTTAAATTACAAATCGATCAAGAGTCAATTTGCAATTAATTAATTTAGAATTGAAGATTAATTTCATTTCATAGAGGACTAAAACCAAGGAGAGGGGTGGTGGCGGTGAGTCCATACATCGCCGGCGTGAATCATCAAAGGATCTTTTAATTTGAAAAGGTTCTTTGGGTTGAGATAAGTCTCTAAGAGAAATTTCATTCCTTGCTCCCCACCAGTTGCCATAGAGGCTAAGCTCCACCCCTTCTTATCGATGGTGAAAAACTTGAGTAAAGGTTCAATTAAGTTTTCCTTTACCACTTGACTGTTTGAGGATGATCAATTATGGGGGAGAATCACATCTTACCTGATTTCATATTTGGCTGGCTTTAAACCATTGGCCATGGCCAAATTATTGCATGCTGATGGTGGGAATGCCTAAGAAGAGCTCAGTTGAGTTTCTCTTCCCTTATGGAGTGTATTGGAATGGTTGTAATGAGGAGAATAAGTCTCTCTCTTCCTCTATGTGCTTATCTGTGAACTCTAATGGAGGGAAAGTCAAGATGGGTTGGCCATGGTGCTTACCATTCTTGGAGGTCAGCTTCAAGTGGTGGTTAATGGATTGGGAATAATCCAATTGATTTAGATGAGGAGTGGAGGAGAGATGGAAGAAGTGCATTAAATTTTGACTTCATATGCATGGGAATTAATTTCTTCTCTTCCCATAATTACACCTCACACTTCCCATGGATATCTCTTTACTTCATGGAATCACCTCAACACCCATTTGGATTGATGGTTGACTTGCCAAGTTAAACCAAGGTGAACCATGAGTCAAATTGAAGTTCATTTGAGCTAGACATATGCTTAAATGCTTAGATTTCATCCATTTGATTATCTTTTGCTTTTGGATTGATTCTTATTAATTCATTTGATTAACTAGATTTATATCTAGATTATAATTATGCCTAATTTCCCATAAGAAAGCTTTGAGGCTAATTGATCTATGTTACATGGGATTTTAATTTGAGTTAAGCTAGTTTGACCCATTTGATCAAAGATGTGTCAAATTAGGTCTCTTTGCTCAATTGTTCACTTTGGGAATTAAATTAAGCTCAAATTTTGTTTGTTTGATTATTTATAATGTTTCTAATTGATTGATTACATTGGATTTAGGATTGATTTTGATTTTGATACATTTTGACTTAAATAGGTTAAGTTGAGTTCAATTGCTCTAAATGACCAAATCGGTCAAATTAAACCTAATAATTGTTTGAAATATTCTTTTGATTTTAAAATAAATTTGGATATTTGATTTGACTTAATTTCAATTTACTTTTTATTTAAATTCAAAAAGGTTCATTCAGATCTATTTAGATTAAGTGATTTAATTAATCCATTTGAGACCTTATTAGATTTATATTTATTTACATTCATTTTTAAACATATTTATTTGATGATTCTAAATCCTTGGAATGACTTAATTTGGTCAATTTTTTGTGAATTGACCTTCGACTTGGTAGGTCAAATGACATAATTGACTATCTTGAACCTCATTTAGATTTATTTCTAGTTCGTTTATGATTATGCATTAATTCTATGATTTTGTTTGATTTGATTTTAATTTTTTTTATTTGATTTTTTGGACTTTGATAATTTTTAAATGGATTAATTGGGTTGGCCACTCCAACTACCTCAATCTAAGCTCAACTAGATTTAGATTTCAATTTACATGTATTTAATTCAGATCTTTGTTGAATTTTATTAGATTTGGATTTGCTTTAGGTTCACCTAATACAATTATGTTAGGTTTGGTCCTAGATGGGTTAACTAGGATAGCTTAAGTCTTAAGGTATTAAGTTTGATTTACTTATAAATTTTTTTATCTTGAATTTAATTTTTTTATTATAAATTTGTATTTGATTCTAATTTGTTTATGCACATGGTCACCAAGTGTAGTGTCTTAAGTGCCTAATTAAAAATTCTTAATCTATGTTAAGTGTTTTAATTACTAGGATTAGAGATGATTGTAACCTCATCCAAAAATGAGGAAAATACCGTGTAATAAATAAATCCTATTCCACTTCCTATATAGTTCAAGGGGAAAATCTCTAGAATATTGAAGACCCATTAGCTTTAGGAATCCTTATTAAGTAATCGAATCCATTATAAGGTAATATATTTATCTTTCAAGATAATGTATTTATCCCTTAATGACACATTATATTACCTAAATAAGACATTCTTAAAATCTATGTTGTGTCAAAAATCTTCTTCATAGATATTTTCTGGTGACTCCAGTAAAGACTAGTTCCTCTCTCCATCTTTAGAAATAAACTCTTATTTCTATACATCAATAATGTACTTATGCCACTCACGAGTCAGGATTGCCTTTCATTCCATTAAGTGTCTATCCATTTCATCCTTGAAAGTACATACTTAACATTTATAAAATGATTTATAAAACCACTATATTTTTTAAAATCAAATAGATGGTCCAATAATTTGCACATTTTCAAATATCCAAAAATATATTTTATTTAAAAACAATTCTAGCTATAATAAAGATGGCTAAAATTCTCTTAATGAGTCAAAATATATTTAACTTTATTATGTTAATTAAAGCCTATTATAACTAGTATATTTTTCTTTTTTAAAAATAAAAAATAGTCAGACAACTCATTTTCACTATTACTTCGAGAAACAACTTTTATGTTGATAGTGGCAGACTAGTAGATGGCTCCATCATCTAATTTGGATCTAGTTTTAAAGACTTAAATACCACTGCTAATGGAATCACCTTTAATCTTATTAGTGATGCCTTCGTTAAAGAAAAAAAGCCTTATTGTTATTTGTCTGGGTGCCCTATAGTACATACCCCTACTATTGGAAAGGAGGTTGTTGTAGAGGCCACTAAGAGGGTCAAGGCAGCTCCTATGTTGAAGAACATTAAATTATTTATTGAAAAGCACCTGCTCTTTTTTTCCAACACTTTAAGATAGGTTGCACTTCTGAGCCTTGATTAATGACCAAGAGTCAAAAGAAAAATAAAAGTATAAGGCTTAGGAGGTAGGTGAGGGAAACCCTTATGGATACTTCTCATCATTTAGGAGGTAATAGATTTTATCTTTTTTCTACATCCTGGGGTGAGAAAGATATATATATAATTACAAGTTCTCTACCTTGCTTCTTTGCTTATGAAAATAAGAATAGTTTTAGACTAATGAATAAAGAAACTCATGGTAGATTGTAATAGGTCCTTCATAGAACCTCTGGGTCCTCTACCTATTCTTAGGAAGAGTAACTCAGGGTTATGAAGGGATTGCCTCAAGAGAACTTGAGAGAAAAAGCATATAATAAATAATGACTACCTAAAATAAAGAAAAATAAAAGGTAGTATTTCAATATAGGTGAATACCTTATCAATCCATGCTTTATATACTAGACTAGCATCATCACCTGGAAAGTTCACTAACTTAGCATAGAGGTGAGTCAACTAATGTAGGATGAGATAGGTTTGTCCTTAAGAAAGGGACCAAAAGAGTTTATGTGAGAAAACCCCATTAGTCATTGAGCTAGAGGTACACCTTCCATCACAACTAGAGAGATCATTAGTAGTTAGGCCTATTAGAGATAGGCCTTCATCACCCTTATCTAGGTCCTGAACTGAGGGGTTGTCATCATCATGTTCTAAAAGAGGATAAAGCCTCTTCATCTATATTCTAACAATAGAGAAGTTTTAGACAATAGACACCTTGGTTTGGGAGCCACTCTTGTAAAAGAGAAAATCCCTATCATTCAAGAAAGTCATAAAGAGGAGACATCCAAGCTAAAACCTATGTCAAAAATGTAAAATTAATGAAGAATCTGAGGCTATCCTTGATAGTAATAGTGTTTCACTTCATCTAACAGAAGAAAAATGGAAACTATTATGAGGAAGGGTGAAGAAAAAAAAATTAAATAGAATTCAATAGAATTTTGATTTAGATTAGGATGATCTATTAGATGATGAATTAAATCTACATATAGCCCATGTCTTTTTGATAGACATAAGAGCATCTAAGAAAGTGCAAGAAGACATTTAGGATCAATGATTAATCCTTCAATTGCAAAAGAAGGATGACAAAATTTTAATGATGGAAAATAAGATCGAGGAGATGATCGCTATGATGCAATCACTCCAAAGTCTAATTCCCACATCTTCTCAATCTCATTCCTATAATAATTAGAGAATTTCCATCCCATGGATGAGAAGAAGTTTGATATATGGGATCATTACCAAGAGAACAAAATAATGGATGATGCATCACCCAATGCTGACAAAAATCCTATAGTAGAACAACAAGCGAAAGAGGTGTTGGCACTGTAGGGCAAAACTCTGATTCCAAAAGGTAGACCCTCCCCTAAGGAAATATGAATTTGTACCCTATCCAAAAGGATTTGTGCCCCTACTTTCAATGTTTTTGATGGGATAGACAATCCTAAACAAAATTTGGCACACTGGTGAGATACTATAAAGCCAAAGGAATTTATGCCTTTTATTAGTTTGCTATTGGGTCCAGAAGATTTTAATGAGTTAATTAATTTACATTTTGAAAATAAAGATTATTTTGTATGAATTATGATGAAATACTAGGTTTATCTCTAGACATTGCAGTCCATAAATTAGAGATTAAAGTAGATGTAATTCTAAAAAAACAGCTCTTACATGCATGCATCTAAAGATCAAACAATAAGTAATTATTGAAGCAAATAAATTAATCAAGGATGGTTTTATTTGAGAAGAAAAATATCCTTCTTGGTTAGCATGTATTATCTCAATAAAGGAAAAGAATGGCCATATAAGCATATGCATGAATTTTAGAGACTTGATTAATGCTTGTCCCAAAGAAGAGTTCCCATTGATGATACTAGAAGTTATGGTAGATATAGCCTCCTCATGAAAATTTCTCATTTATAGATGGGTCAAATATGAGAAACATAGGTCATTCAGGACACCGATTGGGATATTATGTTATGCGGTCATGCTATTTGGTCTAAAAAATATCACGGATACGAGCAATGACTAGAATATTTGTTGATCTAATTTATAACCAAGTCTAATGTTACATCAATGATCTAGTAATTAAAGTATACAAAATAAATCATTTATATGATCTACATAATATTTTCAAATGGTTGCTCCATTATAACCTAAAAAATCAATCCTTTGAAGTGCGCCTTTAGAGTAACATCAAAAAAAAAAAAAGGATTCGTAGTGAGGCACTATGGAATTGAAATTGATCTTAAAAAATTTAAAGCTATCATAGAAATGCTATTATTGAGAAGTCTTATGCAATTAAGATCATTTTAAGTTAGTCTTACATACCTAAAAATATTTATATCAAATATATCTAGGAGATGCCAACCATTTATAGCATTAACAAAAAAGATTCTAAATTTATTTGGGATGAAAAATGTCAAACTGCATTTGAAAGTTTAAAAGAAATACTTAATAAATCCTCCTATTTTGGTAGCCTTAATTCCAAGAAAGCTATTAATTCTATATACTGTAGCTTTTGATGAATCTCTTGAAGCTTTATTAGCTCAAGTTAATGAAGAATGCAAAATAAATATTCTTTATTATTTAAGCCGTAGACTTATTCCAATGAAGATGAATTATATGCATATTGAAAACTAAGGCATTATTATTGACCTCATTTTTGGATGAAGTTAATTTCATTCTAAAATCAATAATTAGGATGTTCTAATGTAAAATATAAATCTCCTAATTCAATGCTTAAGTCAAGGACACTATCTCTAGTAACCTAGGGAATCCTCCTTGGGTTTGATCTAACTTATTAGGCTTAGGTGGAATCAACCAAAATTTTAAATTTAGATTAACTCAATTAAAATCTAAATAAATAAAAATGAAATCAAATTAAGACAACAAAACAAAATCCAAAATAAAATCTAGTCAACCCATTTGACATATGTTTGACTTAGGTGTGTCCCACCTAGTTAAAGGTCAACCCACCAAGAATTTGACCAAACTAACTCATTCCAGATGTCTCAAATGATCAAATAAATATGTTTGATCATAAATATAAAGAAATTCAAATTCATTTAGGGCTTAATTGGGTTCATTAGACTACTTAGTCTAAATAACCCTAAATGGGTTCAAACCCAAATCAAATTGAAATCAAGTAAATTTGATTGCTCAAAATCATTTGGAAATGATAATCAAACACAATTCAACTCATCATTGGGTTTACTTTGGTCAAATTGGTCATTTGACCCAAATGAAACCCAAACATAACCCATTAAGCCTACTTTGGGTCAAATGGGTTCAAATTAAATTTAATTGAAATTAAATGAAATCAATCACTCCAAATCATTCCACACATGTGATCAAACATGATTGGAGTCCAAACTAAATCCAATTGAGTCAAATTGGTTATTTGAACCCAATACGAATCAAACTTAAGCCATTTAGGTTTAAATGGGTTGAAATAAAATGAAATTCAAAATTAATTAAATTTAAATGAATTAATGAAATTAGAACCCAATCAATCATCAATTAAAGCTGATTGAATCCAAAATAACAAGGCTTAAATTAAAACCAAGTACTTTGAGTCCAAATACTTTGTTTGGATTCAAAGTTCCAACCCAAGTTAAATGGGTTCAAACTTGACCTCAAATTCATTTGTGATTGAGTTGGGAAACTATACATCAGTCTAAAGACTTTGATGGCATTCCATAAACCATAAAAATTTAAGAAAAATAAAAAGGAATCAAATTCAAAAATAGAAAAGGAAAACCTAATATTTTAACTCATGAAAGAGAATGGAAATTCAATTCCCCTCTTCTTACCCATTCCACCTCTTAATTTCGTGAGATTAGATTGATACCAATCAATTGAAGGCCACAAAACTAAGATGAAATGAAAGGAAAATTGGTTTCCTTCTAAGTGAGAAGCCAATAAGAAAAAGAAGAAGAGAAATGGGAGAGGAGAGCTTGTCCAAGGAAGCAAAGCAAGCTAGTTGCCTTCCTCTCTTCCCAATCCTCATCCAATCTTGCTCATAAGGCTAAGGGTGATTGAACCCACCCCTTGGTTGGTCTTGCCAACATCAGTGGCTGGATTCTAGTCATCTAAAATCCAAGAGAGGAGGCTCTTGGCCAACAATGGAAGATGGGAGGGAGAGCCAATTCCCTCCACCATTTTCATTCCAAAATGTCCGCCAAGGCAAGAGATAAGGAGGGGACCCTTCCGGCAACCCCACACTATCGGTGAGCAGAGATGAAAATTGAGCTCCATTCATGGTGAAATCTAAGATAGAAGATTTCTTATCAAATTGAACATTCCAACACATTATAAAGGTAGAGGCAATCTCAAATGAATCGCCACCTTGACCCCTCACTGTTGTTGAGCTAGAAAATGATCAATGTCGCTAGAAAAGCAATTCAGTTTTGGTCTAAAGAGCAATCCAAGCAAGCCATTAAACATCACCCACACATCTGTCACATCAAAACAAAGCTAAGGGAGTTAATCCCATAATTGGAGATCACCGGAATTGAGGTACGCTCCACCACTGCCTCTTTAGGCCATTGTGTTTGGTCCTTTTTAAAAGGAAATTGATCCCCAAGTAGATCAAATCATAAGGATGGGTTGTAAATCAATCATTGATCATTTTGCAATTTAAATTGTGTTGAAAATCATCGATGATCGCTGAAAATTGGGTGAAAATGGTGGATGGTGTCCATCTCTGGTAGAAAATTCATAGGATTTAATCCTCACCATCCGATCCTTCTATTAAGAATGATTGGTCGTGATTTAGTTGGATGATCTAACTTAAACCCCTTAAGGATGTCACGGATCAATCAAGACCATTCGATCATCGATCGAAAGGTCAAGGATCATCGTGCATGATACCACCTTTAACGTGGATGCCATGCGGGATCCATGTGGCCAAATCCCATCATGCCATGTGGTAGTAGTGCCACGATGATGCTACATCAGCCCACCATTAGAAGATGGCTAAATTCAATTTAAAATGAATTAAAAATTAATTAAAAGTCATAGAAAATTCAAAATTTCATAGAAAATTAAATACAAATCCAAATAAATACAAACATGGGCTCTATGGATTCATCTTGATGAGAGAAATCCACTAAAATTAGAATCTTTAATTAATTTTGTGTAATTTGATCCCTAATTTGACTTTGAATGAAGAAATTAAACCTTAATTAATCATAAACCATTAATCAATCAAATTCAAATGAAATTTCAAGGAATTAAAATTGATGTTAAAACACACCTTAGGAAAAATGTTCATGAATTATTGCAATGTAATTCATGAGATGTGAAATTTCAAATCCTAAACCTCCATTTTAATTAAATAAATTAATATAAAATGAATTAACTCATAAAAATAGATTAAATAACCTTAAATCAACTTAATGAACTCTAATTAAAATAAAATCATCAATGAAACTCATTCAAACTTAATAAATCACAAATTGACTTAATTGAGTAATTAATTGAATTAAATAATCCAAATAATTAACCATAAATTAATTAAATCATAATAAATCAAACAATTTCCCATAAATTATGAATGAACACTCTTTGAAAACATCTTTAAAAGAGAAATCCATGAAAAATGAAATCTGCAAATAATTTTCATTAAATTAGGCTTAATTTGGGTTTCATTAAATAATTAAAACTATAAGTACACCCTAATTTTGTATCTAATCAAGATGAAACTTTGGAAACATGAAACTGGCATGGAACCCCACTTCCCATAAAATTTCAATTCCAATTAATGTTTGGATTGGGAATTGTTGAATTTCCAAATCTCTAGGTCAACATTAATAAAATAATGAATAAAAAAATTGAGAAATTTATTCATCATGAAATAACTTGAATTAATCTTCATCAATATCATAAATACTTATGATAGTTTTCCAAACATCCTAAGTTAAAGAACTTAATCATTTTCTAGACACAAGGGTTAAGGAAAGTGATAAAGCATAGTAAGGCTTAATTAAATCCTAAGCTAATGAACTCTTAATCAAACCAATGCAAACTTAAATACATAATCAATCTAACCTAAGAATGAATTAAAACTTTAACTTAAGTGTCTTAGGTTAACATAAATCAAACTAAATGAAATGAACATAAGTTAAAACCTAAACATAATTCAAATAAATCAAATGAAACAAATGAAACTAAACCAAATAAAATAAATCAAATTAAATGAAATAATTCAAACCAAATTAAATTAAAATGAAAATCAATTTTCTAAGGGGAAGAATTAATCCAAAATCCAAACCAAACTAAATTCAAACCTAAATCATTTAAATGAAACTAAAAAGATTAATTAAGATACCTAAGGATCTTAGTGAGATTTTTAGAATGGATCTTCATCTTAGGATGAAGATTTTATTATCTGGAGTTAGGATGTAGAATAGAATAGATTTCATCCAAAAATGGAATTTATTCTACTCTTCATTCTTGAAAACATAAACTTCACATTAACCAAATAAAAATGAAAATAAATCACTAAATCATTTGAATTGATACCATCCAAAGGTAAACTTCAAACAAACTCAAATTCCAAATTAAAGCTTAAACTAAAAAGGCCTAGCAAAGTCTTGCTAACAACTTATCTTCTTCACACACAAAATCATTAAGTCATGGACCATAGACTTAGGTTAGGCCATTTTGTGATTCTTTATGATTCCTATGATGTCTTGTGATATGATGTGCTTCTCATGTCTTTATGGTGTACTATTTTATAGCATGTCTAGGATTATTTTTCCATTGGACTGGATGAAAGGACGTTCTTTTAAATCTAGCATTATCTTTTGTAGGGGGGCTATGCTAAAAAGGACTGCTATCATAAAGAAAAATTAAAATGTTGTTTTCTTGCAAGTATTCTTAAGTCCTTAAGCATTGCCCATAAGATAGATGTCTTGACAAGTTGCTAATGCTAAACCCATATGTTTATGAAATATATATTCTTATATGTTGTTTGTATTTTATTGACATTTGTTTTATGGGGTTTGGAATTAATTTTACAATTAAAATATAAATTTGAGCTTAGAATTAGGTTAAGATCCATGGAGTTTAGGATTTGCAAAAGTTGGCCCTATCAGAAGATAAGTGTAATGGTCCTTATGAAGCCAAATGGATGTCCCTGAAGAAGGAGACTAGCCTAGGAAGAAGACCCATAGATCTAGACTTGTAGGTCTAGGCTGGGATGTATAAGGGCAGAGCTCAGTTGCCCATTGGCCTTTTTTTCCTTATATTAAATTAGCTTGATTTATTTTGGGTATGCAATAGAATTAATCTAATTTTCTAGATTTCTTTCTGTGGTGTGCTTTCCTGTGAATAAATGCCTAGATAATTAGGCTCATAGGGAAAATTAAATTTTATCGTACTTAAATCCAAACAATTGAAAAAAATTGAAACCTCACAAAAACTAAAGCCTTAGGCAAAACATAAAATCAATTAGAGTTTTGAAACCATGAAATCATATTGTTCTAAATCCTTGAATGAGCACTTCACCCATTACATATAAGGGGCATCTAACTTGTCAGGATGACCACCTTCTTGGGGAAGCCTGCCTTCTATTATTGATTTGGCACATAATAATTTCTAATTACATGGCATTTGGCATTAAAATGCATACTCGAGATCTCAAATAAATCTTGAATCAAAACATTTACAAATTGAATAATGTGCATTAGTTAGATGCATTTCATACCCTACATGATCTTAGGGTTAGGGAATGAGTGTAGGTTCATAGATTTATTTCCTAAAAATGTAACAATCCAACCATCTTGCATTCATGAGACTTAGCATCATGAATTTAAAATGCTCTTAGTTGGTGTTAGCTGACAACCCCTCCAAGCAGGTTGTAAGTCTAGGAGAGTCAAGATAGGTTAATTTCCTTCAAGTGAGGGGAATAGCCAATAATTCCAAAAATAGAACTAGATCGAGCATATGACATATATTACAAGCACTTATATACTAGGCTATAAAGCATCCTTCTCAGGAATAAATCTTCAAACCTAGGCATTTATGTAGTCTTGTGCTGCTAGAACCTAAGTCCTAGATTTCTAAGAAAATATCAATTCAAAATCAAAATTAGATTCAAAAATTTAAAGCCAAATGATTGAATAGTTAAAATGCCTACTAGGCATCTCAGTATCAATAGGTATTTCCCACTTCAAACCATTTGACCCAAAGTAGGCTTAATGGGTTATGTTCGATGCCACCTATTAATGAACATTACCTAAAAAAAGCATTATGTATGAATTGTAATCTAATTCAAAAGATGATAAAAAAATCTATGTTTACTGAATTTTTATTTCTGAAATTTATTTTTGTCTGAAGATTGATCTTTATTGAAACAAATAAATTTACTTTAAATTGAAATATTGTTTACAATATTGCTCTACATAACAACTAACTAGGAATAGAATCCTTCAATGATATCTTTCAAATATTTTACACTAATTTTTTGAAAATGAATTTAAGCTGTTAAAGGTCCCATTTCAATAAACTATTTAGTTTAGGATTAAGTCAACAAGGCACATTTCTAAGTAGTTAAAATTTAACGATTAAGATTAAGTCATCAAGACCCCTTTCCCTAGTTTAGTTATTTAAGCTCAGATCAAGCAAAAGAAAGCCCCTTCTTAATAGCTAATTCGATAAGAGTAAGTCCCATGGTAGGCATCCTTTCTAATAGACAATGATAGTATTCCCTTCTTTTTTAATACACTATTTGGGTTAGGATTAAGTCACCAAGACCCTCTTCCTAGTATTCAAAATTTGAAGATTAGGATTAAGTCTTTCATCACTTTAGCTATTTATGTTAAAATCAATATACTAAAGGCCCCTCCTTCATAGCTAATTGGATAGAGTCCCTTAATAGGCATCCCTTCTAGAAGGTAAAGATAGGATTAAGTCATTATGACCCTTTTTCTTCTTTTAAGCTATTCAGGTTGGAATTAAGCCATTAAAAGCCCCTTCTTGCTAGATAAATCTTACTAGATTAAGATTTAAGACCTTGTGAGCCCTTTCTAGTTCCAAAGAAAAGAACTTTCATAATGAAAATATGCCACTCCAAGGGCCCATTCTTATAGACTATTTAGGTTAGGAACTAAGTCCATGTGACTCCTGCCTATTAGTCAAAATCCCAAGGATTAGGAATTAAGCCATTGAAAGCCCCTTTCCTCAGTCTAGCTATTTAGGTTAGAATTAAGTCATTGAAGGTTCCTTCCTAATAGTTAACCAGATAAAAGTAAGTCCCCCAATGACATCTTTTTTTGGTTTAAATCCATGAAGTTTGGCTAAGAATAAGTCCTCTAATGGAATCGTTTCCAACTACCATCCCTAGATAGAAGTATCCATAATAGCATCTTTTCTAGAAATGAAAAAAAATTTAAGATCTAATATTTCTTAGTATAGACACTTATAGATCCCCTCTTAGGTTGTTTAGTTATTGAGACTACCCCTTGGCTAATCTCACTTAGAAAGTTATGAGTCCCCGTGTCTTCTTCCATGGTTAGTGATGTAGAACATCAAGAGGAACCAAAAATTAGAGCCCAAGGTCCATTTACAAGATCTCAAGCTAAAGCCCAAGAAAATTTAGCCAGGTCCATTTACAAGATCTCAAGCTAAAGCCCAAGAAAATTCAAGAAAGAAGTAGGCTTAGCCCATTAGCCTGTTAAGGCCCATTTCATGATTTCATCTTTTTCTTATTTCTTTATGTAATTTTTAATTTTCTTCTAGAAACTCCATGTTTGAAATTTTGCATTTAAAAATTCAAAGCATGACATGTGAGGTGGTTGAATCCACATAAAAAATGCATGACATGTGGGTGGTTGGCATAAAATAATGAGGCAATTTAATGCTTCACATTAATGTGGCCACCCACTTTTCCCTCCATGTTTTGAATTCTTTTCTTTTGAAATGCTTGTAATGGCTATAAATAGCCCTCTTACTTGAATGAAAGGGAACTTTTGGCAATTGCAAAATTTTGAGTTATTCTTGTGGTTTGAGAGCTTGGTGGCCAAACCTTGGCAATCCTTGGTGGGAGCGCTAGTTATCCAACATATCTTCTTCCCTCTCTGCCAATACCCACGTTCTCTCAATCTCATCAAAAGAAAGAAGCCCACCTCCATCAAATTTGGTATCAGGCGAGCACGGAAGGAGCATTTGGATAAAGTTAGCTTCAACAAAGGGAGCATCTCAAGTAATAGACTTGTCTTCAAACTTGTGAGTTTTCTTGAACTTGTGAGGTTAATTGATTTTCTTTTATATGATAGTTTAAATACATATTAGTAGCTTGGAAGGATAGATATTGCTTGCAAGTTTATGGTGATAACATAAAATTTCAATTAGTAAGCTCCACTATATATTTTAGCCATTTCCCAATTTATTGAACTGCCTCCTCCCCTTCAAAAAAAAAAAAAAAGAGAAAAAAAATTAAGAGAGCACCTTAGTGAGGTAATTCTTCACCAAAATAAAATATAACCTAGCCATTAGTGCAAATCAAAATCTAATTACTTACTTTATTATCTTTGTTATTGTTTATGGTTAATTTTAGAAGTTTTTTTTATTAACTTATGATAACTTGCTTTCTCAAAAAAAAAAAGAGGCTTGATAAATTTGAGCATTTTTCATTGCATAATTTTTTTTTTTTTTTTTGCATAATAATATAAATGTGTTAAACTTGGTGATTTTGGAAGCTAAACAGAACTTTGTCAAAAAGACCTAAACTGTCTAAGGAGAGCTTGGGATTTAAGTGGTCTTGTACCCCCCTCCTCACCTGGAAGTTCTCTTAGCCTAAAATTTCTCTTTGATTGCACAATTATATTATACTTTTTTCATTTTTTTTCACTAGCCCCTTTTCATATAAATTTTTTCATTTAAAAAAAAAAAGAAATCTCATGGCACCAAAATCTATCTCTCAAGATCAAGTTGAAAATTTGACTAGATTAGTTGATGCTTTAGATCTTAGGATCCAAGATAATGAATTAAAAACTCAACAAATATTAGAAGAAAGTAAGAATCAAATGCAAGAACTTAAAGAACAAATGCAAACTCTTATTGTGCATCTACAAAATAATAGAGTACCAACTCCTCCTCCAATACCTGCTCAAACTGTGCCAATAGGAATAGATGAAGAAGATTCATATCCAAACCATAGAGAAAATCAACCACTTAGAAGACAATCAATTGCTAGAAATGGTGGACGGGGAGAAAATTATTTTAAGACTATAGAAGACTCTAATGATCCAAGTTGAAGAGTTAAAGTAGAAGCCCCAACTTACGATGGTGTACATGACCCAAATAAATTTCTTGATTGGTTAGTTCAAATGGATGACTTCTTTGATTGGTATAAAATGGATGATTATCAACGAGTTACTTTTGCTAAAATGAAATTAATAGGACATGCTAAAATTTATTGGACAAATACTTTAGCTAAAGAACAAAGATTAGGAAGGACAAACCTAACTTGGATAGAAATGAAAGAAATGTTAAGAGCAAAGTATTGTCCTAGGCATCATGATAAGAAGCTACATAGTCAATTATTAACTTTGAGACAAGGTAATTATTTTGTAACTGAATACTTAAATACTTTTGAAGATCTAATTTCTAGAACTGATTGTACTGATAATGATTGGCAATTAGCCAATAAATTTGTTATTGGACTTAGGGCTGACATTAGAAATGAAGTTGAATTATTTGACCCACAATCTTTAGAGGAAGCATTTCATTATGCATTATTGGTTGAACAACAAAAGAAATCTGCTTCTCTCTCTAAAACTAAAAGTCAAGTACCTTCCATTTCTTCTCATAGATCTATTGTTAGACCCGCCCATCCAAATGGCCACTTTGCCTAAAACTACAATTGAAGGGAGCTCTAAGAACACTAGGGAAGTAATATGTTTTAAATGTCATAAAAGGGTCATATGCAAAATCAATGTAAAGCTCAAATCTTATTTTAGAAGAAGTTGAAAATCCAATAGACGACAATCTAGAAGAAGTTTATGATGACACCCCATTATCTGATGAAGAATTAGAATTAAATGATGACACTCATGTTAATGTGATGAGATGTCTTAGTGTGATTAAAATGAGGCGGAAGATTGGAGGAGAAAGAACATTTTAGCATGTATGTTTTGTGTAATGAAAAGAGATGTAGGTTAGTTATAGATGGAGGGAGTGCCATGAATGTCATTTCAACACACACCTTAACTCGAGCCAACCTAAAATCAACCTCACCCGAACCATTTCATGTTAGGGTAAATCATACATCTCTTCCCATCACCAATCGGTTTAGTTCCTATTAAAATAGGAAGCTATGAGGATCAAATTTGGTGTGATGTTCTCCTATGGACATTGCTCATATTCTCTTAGACGACCTTGGCTATATGATATGAATGTTATTCACTATGGTAGGGAAAATACTTATGTTTTAAACATAATAAGACTATTAAACTCTACCAATAAAGAGAAAAAAACACCCTCCATAACACCACACAAAACAACTTCTGACTTGCAACCTAAGCCTCTATTGAAGAAAAATGTCAAACTTCAATTAATTATCATAGAAAATCCTTCTATTATGCCTAATACTATCATTTCTGATCCTTACTTTAAAACATCTACTCTTCCTCCTTTGACCCCAAAGATAGAAATAATAGGTTTTGGAGCTTTTAAAATGAATTTTGATCCATTTCTTCTTCACATATTACATATAAAAGAAGTCATACCAATCTAATGAGTCTCACATAATGTGGTCTCTTCTCTTCTTTCTGATTTTAATGATATTGCACCTGATGAGCTTCCGATGAGCTACCTCCTCTAAGAGACATTCAACATGCTATTGAGTTCTTACTGTGTTCTCAACTTCCTAATCTTCCACATTATAGGATGAACCCTACCAGCATATGAGATTAAAAGACAAGTTGAGGAATTATTAAGAAAGGGTTTTATTCAAGAGAGTCTTAGCCCTTGTGCTCCAGCATTATTAACTCCAAAGAAAGATGGAACATGGCAATGTGTGTTGATGAGCAATAAATAAAATTACTATCAAATATAGGTTTCTATTCCCGATTAGATGATATGTTAGATTTAATCGTGGAGCAAATTTTTTTCAAAGATTGATCTAAAAAAGTGGATATCATCAAATTGGATTAGATGAGATGAGTGGAAGACGCTTTTAAGACCCTCGATGGACTTTATGAATGGCTTGTCATGCCCTTTGGACTTTCAAATGCTCCTAGCAAATTTATAAGAATAATGAATACTGCTCTTAAACCCTATATAGGTAAATTTTTGGTGGTGTATTTTGATGATATTCTGATTTTTAGTCCAAGTGAAAATGAACATCTACAACACCTACAAATAGTATTTGAGCTACTTAGACAAGAGAAATTATACATTAATTTAAAAAAGTGTTTCTTTTTGCAAACTGAGGTAATCTTTTTAGGCTTTATTATATCCACTACTGGACTTAAACCTGATCCTTCTAAAGTAAAAGCAATCTTAGATTGGCCATCACCTAAAAGTTTTACTGAAGTTAGAAGCTTTCATGGTTTAGCCACTTTTTATCGGAGATTTATTAAGAATTTTAGTACCATTGTTGCTCCGATAACTAATATACTAAAATTAGATAAATTTTGTTGGACTCTAATGCACAAAAGGCCTTAGAGCAAATTAAAGTTCTTATCACTTCGCACCAATCCTTAGGCTTCGATTTTTCTAAAGCCTTTGAAGTTACATGTGATGCTTCGAATTGGGATAGGTGGAATTTTAAGTCAAGAGAATCATCCTATAGCATTCTTTAGTGAAAAGTTAAATGAAGCCAAACAACCATATTCCACTTATGATAGAGAGTTTTATGTCAGAATTTCCTTAAGGCATTACACTATCTCTTACATAGAGAATTTATACTTAATTCGATCATCATGCCTTAAAATTCATTAATACTCAATTAAAATTAAGTCATAGGCATGCAAAATGGGTTGAATTTTACAAGACTCTTTTGTTCTAAAGCATCTGAGTTGAGAATAAACCTACGATGCTTTATCTAGGTAAACTTAATGATTTCCTAGAATTGAGAATCCCTGATTTGATAGAATTAAAGATGATTATATTGTGTGATTTTCACTTTTATCTTGAACATCTAGATAAACCAATAACTTTACAAGAGACATTCTTGATAACAAATGGGTATTTATATAAAGGAAGACAATTATGCATTCCTCGATCTTCTCTTAGAGAATTTCTTATCACAAGCATGTCGGGGTGTATGGTCATTTTGGAAAGGATAAGACCATATGTTTATTAGAAAATAGATTTTATTGGCCTTCATTAAAACGATGTTCAAAAATTAGTGGCTCAATGTTTAATTTGTAAACAAAGGCTAAAACTATCAAACAAAGGTCCGGACAATACACTTCCACTGTTCCTTATAGGCCTTGGGAAGACCTATCAATAGATTTTATTTTAGGATTACCTGGACTTAGAGGACATGATAGTATTTTTGTTGTAGGATAGATTCTCAAAATGGCTCATTTCTTACCTTGTTCAAAAACCAATGATGCTTCTTATATAGCTAAATTATTTTTTAAGGAAATAGTGCGACTCCATGGTCTCCCTTTAACCATTGTTTCTGATAGGGATGTTAAGTTTGTCTCATATTTTTGGAAAACATTATGGAAATTATTAGGAACCAAATTAAAATTTTCTTCTGCCTTTCACCCACAAACTGATGGACAAACTGAAGTAGTTAATCGTAGCTTAGGAAATTTGCTTAGATGCTTAGTAGGTAAAAGCCTAGGAAATTGGGATTTACATTTGCCAACCTAATTTGCCTATAGTACTACATCTAGAACTACAAAAAATCACCATTTGAGATAGTCTATGGTCAAAACCCACGACCACCAATTGATGTGCAAACCTACCATCTCATGTATTTTCTCAAAGATTCTCATTTGTTAAAGATTTTCAAAGCCTCCATGAAGATATAAGAAAGCAAATTACTATAAGTAATGAAAATTATGCTTCTAAGGCAAATCATAATCGCTCAACAAAGAATATAAAGAAGGTGATTATGTATTGATCGCATTCGCCCGAAGCTTATCAAACCACTAGATATAAGAAATTACATGCACAGCTGGCCCATTTAGAATTCTCAAGAAAATTGGAACTAATGCTTATCACCTTGATTTGCTCGATATGTTCATTCATCCGCTTATTAATATTGAAGATATTCTATCATACGAAGGAACTAGCAAACCTCCACTTGTTCAATCTAACTCTTTAGCGTGAGATATAGCATGCATTCTGCGTAAGCCCTCTTTCCTTGAAGTTGATTATATTATCACCGAGGAAGCACCCATTACCAGCTTCAACATTTTCTAGTTCATTGGAAGAATAAGCCACCACCAAGACACATGGTTGACTGTCGATTTGGAGAAGCCCCACAATTAGTAGAAGATTTCTTAAATTTCAACTCTACGGAGCAGAGTTCAATTGAGCCCAGGGGAGTTGATGTAGAACATCAAGAGGAACCAAAAATTAGAGCCCAAGGTCCATTTACAAGATCTCAAGCTAAAGCCCAAGAAAATTTAGCCCAAGGTCCATTTACAAGATCTCAAGCTAAAGCCCAAGAAAATTCAAGAAAGAAGTAGGCTTAGCCCATTAGCCTGTTAAGGCCCATTTCATGATTTCATCTTTTTCTTATTTCTTTATGTAATATTTAATTTTCTTCTAGAAACTCCATGTTTGAAATTTTGCATTTAAAAATTCAAATCATGACATGTGAGGTGGTTGAATCCACATAAAAAAATGCATGACATGTGGGTGGTTGGCATAAAATAATGAGGCAATTTAATGCTTCACATTAATGTGGCCACCCACTTTTCCCTCCATTTTTTGTATTCTTTTCTTTTGAAATATGTTGTAATGGCTATAAATAGCCCTCTTACTTGAATGAAAGGGAACTTTTGGCAATTGCAAAATTTTGAGTTATTCTTGTGGTTTGAGAGCTTGGTGGCCAAACCTTGGCAATCCTGGTGGGAGCTAGTTATCCAACATATCTTCTTCCTTCTCCCTAATCCTCTCTCAATCTCATCAAAAGAAAGAAGCCCACCTCCATCAGTTAGCCATTGAAAATTGACAGAAATCAAACTCTATTATAGTCAGGATAATAATAAGTTCCTTAGAAGCATCTTTTTTGGCTATCACAACTATCTTAAGACTAGTTTCTTAGGTGAGACTTGTCCTAATAACATCTTCATTCTTATTAGAACTAAGAATGAATATTTTTTCTAATCAAAACAACCTAAAGAATGTTTATTGCTATCTTTCAGAATAAAATATAAAAAAAATTTAAAACAAGAAACCAAAGCTAAATCCAAAACTCAAATTTCAAAACAAAATTAAAACTTTGTAAGAATTGTGACTTGTAGTCCTCATAATATTTTTTTTAACTATTTTGGTCAATGCTAACATGCGCAGTGTACTCTAGTTAATAAATCACATATATTTGGGGTTAAATTGTTGGCCTTATTTTTGGATAAGGTTGACATCATCCTTAATCATTGTAATTATGATCCTTAACCCTAGATTAGGAGCATCCAAGTTAGACACCTAGGAAACTATACTTAGTGACCAAGTGTATTGCCAAGTTAAAATCAAATAAAATATTAAATCAAATAAAAATCTAAAATTAAAAATTAAATTTGAAATCAAAACTAAATTTAGAAGCAAATTAAATTCAATGCCCTAAGGTGAAGGACTAGGTCTTCCTAATCAATCCTTCTAGGACTTGACCTTGATCAATTAGACTAGGTAAACCTAATCAAACATTTAAATTTAGTACAATTTAAAACAAATATATTTAAATCAAAATCTAAATTTAATTGAGCTTAGACTCCCAATTGACCCATTTAAGCTCAAAATCACCTAAGTCTGAGAAAATTTAAATAAATTTAGATTAAATTGAAAACAAATCAAACAAAGCATCATAGAATCAATACATAAACATAAATCAGTCTAAATAAATAAACCGAGATAAGGTTCAATGTGGAAAATGAGGTCATTTGACTTACAGTTGACCTATGTGGGCCCAACTAAGTTAGAAATCAACTCACCAAAATTTGATCAAATTGAGTCATTTCTAGGACTCAAAATCATTAAATAAATATGTTTAAGCATAAATTTAAACAAATCTAAATCCAATAGGGTCTCAAATGGGTTAATTAGATCGTTAAACCCAAATAGACCTTATAAAACTTAAAATGTAATTAAATTGAAATTAATTCAAGTTAAGTATCCAAAATCATTTTAAAATTATAAGTAAACATAATTCAATGTATCATTGGGTTTAATTTGATCAATTTGATCATTTAACCTTAATGAACTCACCTTAACTCATTAAGCTCAAATTGGGTCAAAATGAGTCAAAATTAAAACTAAATCAAATCAATTGGAATTAATTGCTCCAACATCTCAACCATTTAATCAAATATGATTGGAATATAAATACACTTTAACTGAGTCAAATTGTCTATTTGACTGAATTAAAGCTAACTTAATCCATTTAATTAAAACTGGGTCAATTTGGGTGAACATTATAAATCAATTCAAGTTAATCAAAAATCAATTGATCATAAATATTTAAAATAATCATTTGAACATAAATACAAATCATATAATGACTAACAATCCTAGGAAACCCAATTAAAATTTTTTAAGTAAAATGGATCAAAGTTGTCCTAAGCTACATCAATCTTGAATATGGTGTAGACCAATTAATCCATAAATCCCATAATGACCAGTCAATAGTAATTTAAACCTAAATCTATGTCCATTCAACAAAATGAGAAGACTTAACTCAACCCAACTTAATACAAAGACAAATGAACTTAAATCAAAGTATTCATTTCTAACTCAATAAAATTGAGCTTGAACCTAACCCAAATGCACATTGGCTTGACTTGGGCAATTAATCAGCTGCCCAAAGGCTAGTTGAAATTGTGCCATACTTTCTGGGTGGTAATGAGGGTTGATGTGTAGCCATGAGAAGAGAAGAAACAAAACTTTATGCATGTGATGTCAAACTTCTTTTCTCCTTCCACGCCCTTGCCATCTCTCATCTAATTAACTTGATCTCATCTCAAGTTAATGACCACCTCATCATGAAAATAGCCAAAGTATGCAATCACCATGGCCTGAAACCTCCCAAGGAGAGAAGGCTCTAGGCCATCTATAAAGAGAGAAAATGAAGCCAAATTAAGGCCTCTTGCTCTTTCTGAAACCTTCCTCAGCTGAAGTTGACTAGAAATGAACCTTTCCTGTCCTCTCAAACCACTATGATTTTTCACCCTCACCAAGCTCCGGTGAGTAGTGGCAAACATTCATCTCCAAAGATGCATTTCCTTCTCCGAAAGCTTAACCTAGCCTTCTCAAGTTTTTTTGAAACCCAAAGCATCGCCAAAACCTAATGACAGTGTCGTATGGTTGAAACTGACCCACCTTTGCTTTTATGTTGGTCATTTATGAATTGAACTTGATCTTGGGTAAGATCAAGCCATGTAAATCCCTTCTAAAACACTTCTTAATCATTTTGCAATTAAAATACCACATTTTTACCATGTAGATCACTAGTGATTAGCCCCAAAAAATTGATTGTGCTTAACCACCATTACAAATGAAGGAGACAAATTTATAGCCATCCATTCCTTCTAGTTCGAGCAGACAGTTGTGAGCTAGTCGAACTAATTATTTTAATCTTTAAGGAAACCACTAGTTGATTCTATGCCATTCGATCTTTGATCGACGATCTTAATAAAACTGCATCCCACCACCATTTTAACGTAGGATCCACGTGGATCTTGAATAACCTAATCATGTGGTGCCATGCATAAAGTGGTGATGCATTAGCACTATGTGATGATGCATTAGCACCACATGGTGTTGACTTGTTTAAACGAGAAAATATGAGTTTTTTGGATTTAAAACATACATAAAATTGTTAAAAACTTCATAAATTATTAGAATTTAAAATATTCAACTAAATAATATAAATAAATACTTTATGGATTCATCTCAATAAGAGGAATCCATTAAACCTAAAATTCTCAATTTTTATTAAATATTTTTCAGTTAATTTATGTTTAATTAAATTTAATTAAACTCTAATTAAACTCAAAATATTAATTTGATTAATTTGAAACTTTAGGATATTGAAATTAAGCTTGAAATATACCTTAGACAAAAATTTAGGGAATTATTAGTGATAAATTGGAAGATATGGAAATTTTAATCTCTACACCTTAATTTAATAAAAAATAATAATAATATTTCAAAATAATCAGGGAAAATTATGCAATTAGTTCGAAACCTCGTAATATACATAAATAAACTTAAGAAAGCAATCTTACAAAAAATCTATTAATGCTCAAAATAATATAATTAGGTAATTAAATAAATTAATTAATTCATTTAATTGATCTCATGTTTAAACAATCATAATAAGTGAACCAAAAATCTAAAATTATAAATGAACCCTCTTTGTATTTATTTTTCAGAAAGGAATGAAAGAAAATTAAAATCCTTAAGAAATTCATAGATTTTATTGAAAACACTAAAACCTTAATTAATCCCAAAATGCTCCTCTCATTAAGATGAAGTTTTAGGAAAATCAAACCAGCAAGGAAGCCCACTTTCCATAAAAATTTCAAAGCAAAATGACTTTTCATCAAAAGTTATTAAAATTTCAAGTTCTAGTTCAATTTAAATCAAATAATAATTAAGAAAAAAGCAAAAATTATAAAAAATAATAAAATTAACTTAAGAGACAATATCAGAGGATATAAGAAAATTTTCTTAAACCTCTAAAGTTGAAAAATCTAATTAATCATATATTTAGGGTTTTTGAAATAATTAAGAATGCAAAATTAATCAAACCATAGATTACTAAATTGAAAACATTTTAATAAATAAAAAATCAATTGAAAACAAATAATTAATCTTTGAATTCTATGTTTAAATAAGAAATTCATTAACATTAAAACCATTTTAAATCTACTTAACATTAAGGGAAAGACATTAATTATAAATAAACCTAATTAATTAAATTATTTAATTTAAGAGACTAAAATTTATCATAGGAAGTTTAATTAAACACTAAACGTTTAATCATAAAACATTCTTTAAATTAACTTAAATAATGAATTGAATAACTAAATAAAAAAAGACCCAAAATCATGTAACATAAATAAGAGGAAGTATCTATATAATAAAATTAAAAGTCCTTTCAATCATGTTTAAATTGAGACTAAATTTTGAACCTTAATTTAAATAAACTAAGTTATCTAACTTAAAACCTTTACCAAATATTCATAATAACTAAGTATAAATTGAAATGCAAATATGTGATTGAGATCATTCAAACTAAAAACCAAATAAAAATATGTGAAATTAAACAATCACTTTTACTTTAAATCTTAATAAAATTAAACAAGCATAAAATTGAATATAAACCTAAATCTTGAAATTATATTCATTATAAATAATATTAATATAAATTAACTAACATAAAATATAAACAAATTAATTAAAATCAAATTAAAAGTTCATATCAAATCAAATGATCATTAAATTAAAAATAACATAAAAAATCAAACAACTGAATTCAATAGATAAAATAATGAAACTCTTAATTAGAACATAAATAAGAGGTCATTTTAAATTGTAATAAACAAATGACAACTTGGTTTAAGATACATTAATCAATTCAAATGAAACTTAAATGAAAAGAATATGAATCCTTAAATTTGAACAAGATTTAAAATTAATTAAATGAGATAATCACATGAGATTCAACATTTAAAGTAAACGATAAAAAATATATAAAATGAAATAAACTCAAATCTCAACTAAATCAAACAAATATCAATTAAATTAAACTTAATTTAACTAAATCATTCAAATAAACTCAAATGGGTTAGTTAAGATACTTAGGGTCTCAGACCCTTATAACGAATCTTCATTTTAGGATCAGAATTTCATTTTACTAGGTTTCAGTTGTAAAATAAAATGTGTTATGCCCAAAGTAGAACTTATTTTATTCTTAATTCGTTAACACTTAAAACTCAACTTCAATAAAAAAATAAACATAAAATAAAAATAAATTTATAAATTAATTAAATCATTTTAATTGAAATCATCCAAGAGTAAAGATAAACAAACCTTAAACTCAAATCAAAACTTTAACTTAAAAATGGCCTAGTGTTGTGATACCACATAAGCCCTTTCTTTCATAAACTATATTGTTAGGTCACCAACCCTAGACTTAAGTTACGATATTGGTGTAATGTTTTAGATTGGATGGCTAAGAATTATTTGTTTATAATCTCCATGTTAAGGAACTCTTTTAAACTAACATTATTTTCTATTGGAGGTTGTGCTTAAATAGATTGCATTAATAAATGTAAAAATAATTATTTTTTGATTGTAAGTGGTGCTTAAATCCTTAAGCATAGTCTAATAGGACAAGTGGGATTACAAATCATTAGTGTAAAGCCCATATGTTTAAAATATAAATTGATGGTGTGTTGTATATATTTCTTGACATCTATTTTACATGGTTTAAAATTTTATTTTTGATTTTTAAATGTAATTTGAGCCTAAAATTAAGTTAGGATTTATGAAGTCCAGGAATAGCAGGAGTTGAATTTACTAAGTTGGTGGCCCCCTGTGAAGCATGTGGAGGTCCTTAAAGATGGTGATTATCTTCAAGGAAGAACCTTATAAATGAAGACTTTTGTTTTAGCATAGGTTGTATAAGGATAGAGCTCGGCTTACCAATTTTGTTATCTTTTAGGGTGTATAGTGATACCCGACCGCATTAGCTTATTATATTTAATTTGAAATTGGTTTGATTTATTTTGAGGTGCATAATAGAACTGCATGCTTTTTATAAGTTTTTTTATGATTGCTGTGTTGTAATAAGCTTGGATGCATTAGGCTCGTAAGAAAACTAAAAGTTTCTACCCCATTAAAAATAAATAACTCAAACATAAAATAAAAATTCATATATTCATAAAAATTAAAGCCCTAGGTATACAACTAAAAGTAACTCTAAATAATTAGACTTTGTAAACCATATGAGCACATTATTCATAATTCATGAATTAGGCACTTCACCCATTGATCAAAAGGGGATATCCTACTTGTGAGGATGACCGCTCTTCTTGTGGAAGTGTTTCTTCTTCGATTGATTTGGCCCAT
This sequence comes from Cymbidium sinense, assembly GCA_021442155.1. NCBI lineage: Eukaryota > Viridiplantae > Streptophyta > Magnoliopsida > Asparagales > Orchidaceae > Cymbidium > Cymbidium sinense. Next base: position 56,205,975 of record CM038226.1, read on the forward strand.
GACCTTTTTATAATTGTATTGCTGTGGTGCTTTAATTTGGAGTCATAGGGACCTCACAAATCTTAGGGGGTACTTATTGAGATGATGAAGTGCAATATTTAGGTATGATGTACTATCTCAAAAGATGGAAACATCACCCTATAATGGGATTAATCACTTAATAAGGACTCCTAAGGTAGATGGGTCTACATATACACCAAAGATTTTTCTCTGCTTTACATGGATAAAGTAAGGCAAGGTTTATTTTAAGTTGAGTTCTTTAATTCTTTATGGAGGTAAGCCCCCATAGTTAATTACATCCTAAAAATTAAAGTTTCCTAAGAACACTCTTGATTAAAGTTGTTAATAAATGTCTTAAAGCTTTTAAAGCTAGACTATCCAAGAATTGGTTGTTATTAGAAATCAAATGGGAAATGTTCAAATATAAAAACTTATTCATAGATTTTATAGGAAGATAAGTAGGGAGTGTCCAAGATACTAGGAAGCCTAGTGAATGCTTCAATCTACCCCATAACGAGGCTCTATATTTTTCGAGAGGATAATTTATTTTATTTAAGTTGAAATTTTATTAAAAGGTTAGGACTTAGATTCCAACAACACAAGATTGTAGAAATGCTTAAGAGGTGAGGACTTATACTCGTAGTCCAAGGAAAATAAGTAGCCTCAGAACCTAAGTATAAAATTCTTTCGCACAGGCTAGAATCACAACCTAAAATCTAATCGAGGCAACTAGGATATAGTGGCTCACCTTCATAAGAGAGAATGAACACATCTATATTCTTTTGGGCTTACAACCGCTTAGAGTGGCTACTAGCTAACACCTCCTATGCTTTAAAACCATGTAGGTCGGTCTTATGTAGATGTAAGATAGTTAGCTGTTATAAAATTAAGAATGAAGCTAGAAATATTAAACTCATTCCCTAAGAGACTAGACAATGTTTGGCATACAAACATAACTTAAACTAATGTTGAAGGTTTACAAAATTTTTAAGGCCATTTTGACACATTTATTCTTTGGAAAATTATGCTCACATGCATGATGAACTTACATTATGGGCTAAATAAACTAGATGAGGTGTTTTCCATTTTAAGGGATTGCTCACAAAGGTCAAGCATGTCCCCTGTCAAGAAAAAATGGAGATCATCTCTATTCAAGAGTGAAATAATATGGCATGCATGTTGTTATAACATACAACCATTCAGCTAAGGGCTTGTTAAAACTTTTATTATCTTTATTATAAGCCTAGGCTTTAAGATGATATTATGAATTGATTAAAACTTAGTTGAAGTTATTAATGAAGCTATAAAATTTAATTTTATATTAAAGAGCCTACCACATCTAGGCCAAACATCAAATCATCACACTTTAAGAAACTTATGAAAAGCATGTCATTTCTATTACATAATCTAACCACAATTAAACATTTAAATTTCATAAAATAATAAATGGTCAATATGGTCAGATTCCATCATATACCTCAAAAAAGAGAATTGAGTCAAGTATCCAAGCTCTACCATTATACAAATGAGGTTACAATTAATACTATAATTGAAATAAATGTTATGGGCTCAATTCATGTTCCTCTTTCCTTTTTTTGGATTAGTTTGTTCCAGGATTCAGAGGGCCTCCTAGGTGTTTTTCATCTAACCATTGCTCATCCTAAATCTGATAGGATTAATCCTAATCTTATTACAAAAATTATATCTTTATGAAAATTTAAATTTAACTTCACCTACATAATAGATGTTAGTTAAACAAACACACAAACCAAACAATTATCTTTCACAGATTTAGACTTAGCACCCTGCACTTAAGTAACCAAGTCCACCTGTCCTAATTGGATTATGCTTAGAGATATAAATAGCACCTGTAAGCAAAAGAACTTATATTTATTTATTATTATAGTAGTCCATTAAGCATAATCCCTTATAGAAAACATCATCAAGCTAATAATGTCCTAACATCCAGTATATGCATAAATAATTCTATCATCCAATCTAAGAAATTACACCACAAAATAAAATATATCACCACAACATACACCGGCCTAACCTAATACTATGGTCAGTGACTTAATATTCTAGTGTCTATGTGCTAAGGCTTAGCATGGTATGTCGTGATTAAGTTTTAGAATCATGATTGTCTAAAGTCTTTAAAACTATTTAAACTACTCATTAAAAATAATTTCTCTTGAAGTCTTTTAGTAGCTTGATTGGATGTTAGCTTATGTGTTTTTTAAAAAAAAACTTTTGTTCACTATTTACTTAAGATATAATCATCATAAAGAGAAGAAAGAGGCTTAGCTCTTTCATCCCTGACCTAAGTTGTTTTCTAAAGATATGTGATTATGAATTTAATTCACCTAATGAACCACTCATAAATTTTAAGTTTGGATTAGCCTTATTTAATTTCATTCAAATATGAAAGACATCTTAAGATTAATTGAATTAAGTCACCATCATATGAATAATACTCCACTACTTCCATTCATTATCAATCATATCAACACTCTTACATTTTTAATTTCTTTAATATTTGATTTAGTATAAAAATATACATGCAATATACCCATATTTTTGCATACTTGATGAATGTTGATACTTGAATTTAATAGAAAAGGGAGATTTCATCTCATAACTAAGCATATGCAAGTATGTATATGAAATTTTAGCAAGTACATGCTACTGTTAAATCAGGAAAGTGAGATTATCTAAGACCTCCTTATGGCTACATAAAGCCTTGTGTTCTAGGGATGTCCAGACTATATACTTTCCAATTCAAACACATACAAGCATATACATAAGCATAGAAATAAATTCATGCAAAGGTTATGCATAAATATCTTTTATTAATGTAAAGTTTAATGGCAGAAAGAAAGAGATTTTACTTTATATTCTAGCACATGCATACGCACAAATGAACTTAAGCAAGTACGTGCCAATGTTAAACTAGGAAAGTGAGATTATTTAAGACCCTTGGGGCTTCTTAAAGCCTTGTGTTCCTAAGTTATCCAAACTATATACTTATTAATTCAAATACATGTAGACATATACATAAAACATAGGATTAAAATAATTAATTTCCATCTTTTAATTACAAATAAATGAGTGTTTTGTTAAGTATTTATAATAAGAAAAATAATTTGATTTATAATTAACTTATAGTTTTAAAATAGTTTGAGATTTATTAGTGATAATAGTCACACCATATAATAGCATTGTCCAACTAATGTATGAAGTACATTCATACACATTTATGATAATTGAAAGGAACTAATTAAATATCACCACACAACATACATGATTTCATTAAACCTTAAATACAATCAAGTTAAATAAACATTCATCAAGCCTAATCAAAGCTTCTTTAAAGTCTAATTTTATTGTTCACATTTTTAAAACCTAAAGAGAAGAAATGGCACTTAGGATTCACTCCATCCCATATTGGTTATTTAATATGTTGAAAGAAATAAATTAAATATGTTTTATGAATTTGTTATGTTCAATCCATTAATTACATAAATTTGATTACCATTCCTAAGCATGTTTAATTTAATTAACTACCTAATTATTACCCATCAATGATATGCTTTAGGGAAATAAAATCAGTAATGCGCCTAAGGATATCTAATGCAATTAGGCTCATGGGTAAGGGTTAATTTAATTGAGGAAGAAAAATATTTAAGCTAAAAACTCTTATGATTTCTCCACACCAATGGGGAAAACATAATTTCTTTAATGACTTTATGTTATTAAACACATAAAGCAATTAATGGGTTGGCACTTGAATTATTTAAGTTGATTTAATTTGAATTTAATTATTAATTTCTTTAATTTATCTTTAAATATAAAACATGTTAAATGAATTCAATAGGGGAATACATTTGGAATTAATTAGGACTGGGGATTCTAATTAATTCCTATGCTATCCTTACTTTTTTTATTGATTAATTATTGCTAATTACTCAATTTTACTATTCATTAATCTTAATAATTATTAAATTACTTTAAATGGGTAATCACGATAAAAAATTTGTGATTTCTTAAACTAGATGGCAAATAATTCCATAAAAATATGGTAAGTAGAGGACATCCCATAGAATTAACATGCTAAATTTGAAATTAATTAGCCAAGTAATTTGGCCTTAGTTAAGGTAAAGCTTCAAATCTTAATTATGCACTATTCATTAAACATTAAATAAAGATTTATTTTTTATTAAATTATCCTCTACCTAAGATTTTCACAATAGGTTTATTTGCATTTTCTATTTTTCTATAATTAGTTATGATTTTTTGAACTTTTGGCCACTTGAATTAAAATTTTAAGCCAAATTAATAGTTTCAAACCATTGGCATCATGTGAATGCTGATGTGGCAGGGCTTTCCATGTGGCACCACAAAATTTGCTATTTAAAATGTTCGATGAAATTTCTAACTCAACAATAGTGGATGTGATTTCATGATGACCGTCCAATATTGGATAGGATGGTCAAGATTAATCCCATGATTATGAAAGGATTTAATCAACATTTCTAGCATGATTAAAGGAAGGTTGGTGATACATTGTCCCACGAGCCATAAAGGCACAACATCAGAAGAAGGACATCATGCATCTTCCACCACTCAATCTGAGCTCACTAAAGCTCATTTGATGGTGAAATTGACTCCAAAATGATCATGGAAGAAATCTAAGGAGATCCTATAATTAAAATCACATTAAAACACAATTCATTTTGAAAAAGACCAACTCCTAGGGGCCAAATCTACTATTAGTAGATTTTTACCTCACTAGAGCTAAAGATCGATGGTCCATTGATAGAGGTAGCTTCATCTTGAAGAGACGAAGCTCTATTGAGAAGATCTTGAGCTGCTTCCTCATTGATCAGCCTATGACCAAACATCACCATGAAAGTCACCATAGTTTGTTTAGGGATGCCTTTCAATGGTCAAATCTATCAGGAATTGATTCATTTTGGGTCCACAGTGATGAAGGTGGGGGAAAAGTTAATTTGTCTTTGGTAGAAATCTGGTGAGGTTGGATGGATGGAGCTCTCAGGCTTGAAGAGAGTTTGATCTCATCGGTGATTAGGTACATGAGGAGCTTGGGGGATGCTCTAAGACTGCCTGGAATGCTCTGAGGAAGGTGTGTGATGAATTTGAATGGATGGAGAGGAGTATACTATCCTCCCCACTTGAGCCAAGGGCTGAGATTGGCTTAGCCTTTGGAAGCCGTCTTGCCAGAGTTGGTGGTTGGAGGTTGCAAGGGACTGTTAAGCTGCCATGGAGTGTACACTCCTCCTTAGGTGGACCAATGGTTGCTCATGGGTGAGCTCATCCTATCTTGGCCAAAGGTTGAACCCAACAATCTTAGTTTAGGTTGGGTCAGTGGTGCTTTATCTAAGAAAGGCCAAAGGTGGATGTTAAGGGTTGGGAGTTGGAGAACCCATCAAAATATGGATTTTATCCCATTTGGAGGGCTTGGTTCAATGAGTTTGACCCAATTTAGGTTTACCATGGGTTGGGTCCACTTGGGCAGGCCTAGGTGACCCAAGGATGTGTCCTGTCAAGTTTGGTTTAGTTTGGCTCAATTTGACTCATGTAGGTCAAATGGGACATGTTGGGCTAAGTTGACCATTTTGACAAAATTGGGTTGAAGTGGGAGTTTGGTTAAGTTCAATTGGTTATTTTGAATGAATTAGTGCAATTAGTTTGGTTCAATTTGAGTTAGATTTAGATTTGGTTTAGATGGTTTCATTTGGGTTAAATGGGTCATGTTGACTAATTTGATCAAATTAGCCAAATTGGCTTAAGCATGGGTTAGGCCTTTATTCAATTGGTCATTTATAATTTATTGGAAGAGTTTATTTGAATTGATTTGAATTATGGAGTGATTTAGTTTAATTTGACCCTTTAGGTAAAATTGGCCTAAGTATGTCAATTGGGTTGGGTTGACTAGATTGGGTCCAATTGAAGGTTGGATCATGTTTAATATTCAATTAGTTATTGGTTAGATGGATTGGATTCAACCAATTTGGTTTAGGATTTGATTTCACTCAATTTAGCCTTTTTTGGTCAAATTGGGCCAACTTGGGTCAAGGGGCCAAATTGGATTAGTTAAGATCAATTGATTGTAGTGGAGTATCCAATAATGACCTGCAATCATCAATGAAGAGATTGGGTAGCTTGATTTAATTCGATGGGGGTTTGATTGATGTTTGGCCTAATAGGACCTTTTAGGTCACTTTGGGTCAAGTGGTTTAGTCAAGTCAACTTGAACCAATTAAGGCTATAGATGGTTGGAGTATATTCAATGATGAATTTGAATTTGATTTGTTCCTTTGTCTACAATTGATTTGAGTTCGATTAAGTTTTGACTCATTTGAATCTTTTAGGTCAAATGGGCTAACTTGGGTCACTTAAGTCTATTTAGCTTAGTTGGCTTGATTACAAGTGTTGGAATAGTTTAAAATGATACATTAGATGATTATGACAATTAAGAGAATTGAATTGAGTCTGGTTTGCTTTGAATGAAGTTATAGGATTGAAATGGATAAACTTGAGTTAAGGTTTAGCTTGGATTAGAAATCAAATTCAATCATGGCCAATTAATTAATTGAGGTTGAGGTTGAAATCATTTAGTTCAAGTTCAAATAAATTGATGGGTATGAGTGTCAATTTAGGCATTAGGGTAGGTGAAGCCTACTCATCCTAAAGATAAGCTCTAGGCCTAAGGTTGTGCCCCATAGGTCTCTAGGCTTGGGTTTAGTGTTCCCTTAATCACTAGAAGTGTCATACAATAAAGGAAATCTAAGTGTTTAGAAATATCCTAGAAATTGGAGTGATCAATCCTCACTCTAAAAATGAGGTCAACAATCTCATTGTAGGCATCAAATTGCATACCCAAAAGCCATGAAATAAAATTATGGGTCAAAATATAAAAAAGATGAAAATTGTTGCATTAGCTAAGTGCATAACATACCAATCATAATCTTAGGGTTAGGGAGTTAGTCTATGCTCTTAGCCTCTTTTCTTAAACATAATAGGCCTTCTTGCATACATAAGATTAAATCATAGATTTAAAATTGTTTAGGTGGTTTAGGAACCATTCTAGGTGGATAGTAAGTTTAGAAGAGCTAGGGATATGTTTATTTTTGCAAGTGACAAAGAGAATTGATAATTTCAAAAATTAAACTAAGTTAAATCTTCTAACTTATATCAGAATTATTTTTTAGACTGAGGTTTTGAAGCATCCCATTGGAAAAGGTCTTCCACTACTAGGCACTTCTACAATCATATATTATTAGAATCTAAGTGCTAGATTTTTAATAAGATGTCAACTCAAAATCTCAATAAATTCAATTCCAAAAATGTAAAGCCCAATAATAGGATAGCTGAAATGCTTACTAAGCATCCTAGCATTAATAAGCATCTCCTACTTATTCTTGATTATCTTTCAAGAAGAACTCTTCTTTCTTGGAGCATTCTATGTTGAAATTCTAATTTAAAAATCCTTTTAGGACAAGCTTTAAAATCCATAGAGAGAAATCTTAGTTTCTTTAATCAACACTATTCTTAAGAGGAATTATCTTCCTTATAAGATATAATTAACTATTAGGGCTTACCTTTATAGTGAACTATGAACCATGTAAGAAATTTACCATATCCTACTCCCCTACATAGTTCAGGAGAAAAATTCGAGGAATATCAAAGACCAGTTAGCTTTAGAAGTCCTTATTAAGTAATTGAATCCATTATAGGGTAATATATTTTTATTTTAAGATAATGTTTTTACCCCTTAATGATGCATTCGATTACCTAAATAACTATGTGATATTGTACATCTTCTCAATAAGTAGAGACCAAATAATAAATTATCCCATACATACCCTCTGGCCATTAATGAAATTTTAAAAGTAGAATTGTGATTTTTCTGAATTAATTAAAGTTCATGATTACTTAGTCAAATTAATGCCCAAAAGAACTTTTAAAATTAAGTAATGATAATATATAAGCAAAAAAATTTGTATGGAATTTATGAACATGCAAAATAAAGTGAAAAATAAATAGAAAATTTTTAAAACATTTGAGCTAATATTTTTTGATTAATTATTAACAAAAAACCTTAATTAATCAATCACTCTTAAAATACTCAAAAATATTTGAGGATTTTAATTTTATTGATTAAATCTCTATCAATTGAGCACAAAGAGTTTATTTGCAATTTGTAGACATTTGTATAATCATTTATGAATTTGCTAATTCATAGGTTAATTAATTCCTTATTTAGTTAATAAAAGTCCCCTTAATGTTGATTTTGAGAAATAATTATGACCATAAGTCCTAATAAATTTCTTTAGTCACCATTAAGCTTTTAATACATGTTTAGTCATCCAAAAAAATTTTTGCAATTTTTGTAATCAAATAAAGTTTTTAACCAGCTAGAATCACTAATTTAGGTTTGGAAATATGAATCACTTAAGGTAGTCACCTTTGACTTGAAATAATTATGTGAGGTAGAGGTCATCCCATGGAATGTTCACCAAAAATTTCAAGTTATTTGGGTAAGTAATTAAGGCTTAATTATAATATTAATAAACATATTTAAATCTTAATTAGTCTCTACCTACTTGAGAAGCATTAGGGCTTTTATTTTTTTCCTAGATTTCTCTCTATCTAAGCTTTCTAAAGAGTATTTATTAGTATTTTTATAATTTTTTTATAATTAGGTTTGATTTTTTTTTAATTTTTAGATATATAAGCTTATTCAAAACTCTAATTAATTCATTTATACAGACAACATTGGTATGACCACACTTTATGCACATTACCATGGGATTGATTATTAAACTAATCCCACATGGCAGTTGAGTTGGATTGAAATAGATGTAGTTTTGTCCAGAGATATTCATTCAAAGATCATAGACCTTTGATTAATATCATGATTTTAGAAAAGAGTAAATAGAAAAATTAAAATAGATTATTCATGACCATCCATTTTTATCATGTGAAATGGACTGCCCATGATTTGTCTTTTTACTTAAGTGTGTGATAAATATCATTCATCTTTCTCCACTTGATCTGAGCTACTAAAGCTCAAATTTTTGAGGGAGAAGAATCCAAAAGTATTAAAAATAAATTTTCTAATTATTTTAATGGCTTGATCAAGATAAAACATGATTTCACTTTGTAAAATGACTATGACTTAAAGGACTAATTGTAGATTGAATAGGAGCTACTTTACTGGAGCTAAGAACAATAGTCTAATGAGTGAAGTAGCTTCTCCTTAAAGAGGTAAATCCTTATTATTGAAGTGGTTGATTTCCTCCTCGTCAATCGCTCTTGATATCAAACTCCACCGCTGCTCGCCAAAGTTTAGTTGAACTTGGTCTTATGGGGATTGAATTGAGTGATTATCAATTAGTTCTTACAAGCAATAGAGTGATAAAGGTGGAGGAGAGAGAAATTAGATTGATGTGGAGTTTAAGTGTGATTAGGAGTAAGGAATGCTTAGGTTTGAGAGGGGTTAGTCTTAATGGAGCTATGAGGCATGGGAAGCTCTTGAGAGACATAGGGATTGGCTCTAAAGTTATTGTGAACTTGGGAGTTAAGCATGGCCATTTGAAATGGGTTGTATATCCCCCCTCAAGTGAACCACTCAAAGTGGTTGGTTCAAGCCTTGACAACTATCAAGTCAGTGGGTTGGGTTGAATTTAGCTCTAGACTGGTGCTTACATCAAAAGAATTAAAATAAAATAAAAATAAGATTTGTTTTCTTTTGGCTATAGAGTCTATATTCATAGTGCCAAGTGATGCCTTAATCTTCTAAAAGAAATAACAACCTAATATGGCTATTGAATTACAGTACAACACAATGACGCTATGATCTTGGTGTTGAAGTGCTGTCCAATTGCATGATCTAGCTGTCAAATTATGGTATAGCACCAATGATCTTAGCATCGAGGTGCTGCACTAGCTATTGAGGGGGAATAGTTGTGAGCTCAATCCTTTAAGTAAGAGTGAGTAATTCACTCCAAAAATATTCTTCCCCACTTGACCTCACTCTCTTTGAAGTGGTGCTCATATTTCACTCCATTTCTCACTACAAGTAAAGAATATATGCTACTATTTTACTAGTTTAACAAAAATCTCACCACTAATCTTTGATCCAATGTGGAAGATTTGGAGATTTGAAGACCTCTGACATTGAATTTTATTCTGGTGTGAGATGAAAACCCTCTCTCCTCTATTGATCTTGGATCCATAATAAGGGACAAGATTATTTTTCACCATACAATTTCAAAATCTAGTACTGCTAAAGTGAAATGCTACTTAAATTTCTGAAAAAAATTAAAAGATTCACACTTTAAATTCAAAAAATGGCCTATAGTGCCAAGGCGCTCGATATCAGCACTACAACACCATGCTCTTAGGTATTCATATTACTAAAGTAGCACCAAAATGCTTTAATGAAATCCCATAGCACTACGACGCCATAGTATCAGTGCTACAACACAATGTCCTAAAATAAGTAAAATAACATCATAATGCCATAGCGCCATAGTATCAGCTGATGTTGCATATCCACGTGTTTCTTTGAATATTACTTAGAACATTTTGATAGATAAAAAACAAAATCACACAGCACCATGGTGCTATAGGAACAATGTCGCAGTGTTGTGTCACCTTGTTGTATGTGAAAATTTTTTATTTTTAAATTTTTTGCTGGTAGAAAATAATGTCTCGTAGCATTGTAGCATTGTTGGATAGTATCGTGGCATTGTAGGATAGCATTGTGGCACCTGCCTCTCAAGTTCTTCATTCTATCTCCATTATCAAGGCACTCACATGTCATCATTAGCAAGATATCAATTGTTGAAACAATTGACTTTTTTTATAAAGTATTAAAAAATTATATTTATCCTAGAGCATCAATCGGCAAAAATTCACAAACATAACACAAAATTATAAAAAGGAGAAATTTTTATTGCTAAATTTAAATTATACAGTTACAAAACAAAAATGAAGAAGAAAAGAAGAAAAAAATATAAATGGGGGCAAAGCTAGTAGTCATTCTCTTCACCACCCTTCTCTTTCTCTCCTTTCTCCTCCTCCATGTCTAATAGAGGTGGGATAATCAAACAAAGCTAATATTAAAGTGTCATAGGTAAGGAGAACTAGCAAGGATCTAAAAAATTACAATTTTGAAACATGTTGACTAGTGTAGTGTTGAATTGGGACATATAAGAGAATTGCATCTATTGTTGATCCATATGATGATCAAAATTTTTCATTCCAACATCTCCTGCATACAACCTCTTTCTCAAGTATAAGACTTGGCTGCCAATCTCTTGATCTTGTTCGGCCAAGGACTTATGAGTTTGAGATCTAGATCGGGGAGGACGTGAACTCTCTACCACATCAAATCTATTCCCAAACCCCCCAATCATCCTCTTTGTTAGAGGAGCCTTTTAAAGGAGTACTTTATCATTAGGCCCCATACTACAATCACTAGTACACACAAACCATAAATAAGAGAATGATGTTCGTACTCAACAATAGTGCTCCCTTTCATCATATTACAAATAGAATTAAAAATATCCTTCATGAAGAGAGAAAAATAACAAAATTAAAAATAAGTTTTGATAACCTCACTAATGTTCTCTCCTTCCTAAATGAAATCTAAACTAGAGGCTCTCATACCGGTGATAGAAAAGTTGTTAATCCTTTCCTCTCATCATTTGCATTACATGCTTTCAATTCTGCCACTATGAAGAAGAATGATCTCATCAAAATCAAGATGATCATTTTAGTAGGAGATATATTGATTATACTCAATATTAGAGAGATCATAATATACATTTATAGTACTATTATCATAACTTATGAACTTTCTTCAACAATATGCTTTATTGTCTTGGCTGTACCATGCATTTGCAAGAACTCATGCACCACGAGGATGATGTATGAGTTGTTATCGGTTACAGTTTGAGCCACTTTCACTCCATAATTATCCCATCCACTCTGCCACTAAGATTAGAAACCCCTTTCTAGAATTAGGTGTTTGTGAAGGTGAATGTGCGGTACTACTCCTCAACTTTGGTGCTGATGAAGCAGTTGGCATCACTAGATGCCCTATTTTTCCTATTACTCTTTTAAGAGGCATGATTAATAGTATAAATAAAAAAGAAAAAATAACTAGAGAGAAAGAAATCTTTAAGAGGAGGGATCGTTGAATGAAAATCCTAAATAGCTTAGGCCTATATTTATAAATTATGACCCAGCATCGTGGCACCCAGACCTAGTGCCGAGGCGCTCCCCTCTAGAGTTGTAGAACATAGCCTCAACACCACAGTGCACACATGCAGCACCAAAGTGATGGCTAGCCCATCCTGTGAGTTATTGTGCGGTCAAAAAGATAGATTTAATTAAAATAATTTTTTTGTAACAGATTCACATAAAAAGAGCACAATACTATAATGCTTTGACCCAGTGCCACAATTATCATTAAAATGAGGCTATCATTTTCCCTTAATAGTTACATGTTTGCCAAGAATCTTAACCAGCACCACAATGTTATGAGGCAACACCACAGCTATTCAAATGGTTAAATGACCAATAATGTCAGTATCGCAGCACTACATACATAATGCTTAGGCACTGAGCCTCTAGCTCATCTCACTACACCGCCCCTGCCCGTCATGCCCCATAAACAATGGGCTCCACTATCATAACACCATGTTGCTAGATCCCAGCGCCGAGGTGCTGTCCTAAAATGAGAATTTTATATACTTTTAAAAAAATTTAATTTTTTATTCGTTTACCATACAAACACCATCTTGTCTACTTGATATGTGGATAACTCATCTATATGGCAATCTAAAAGAATGTAAGTCTAATTTTGCAATTCATTTTCCATGCAAACACCTTGAGTTTGGCAATCTAGAAGAATGTAAGCCCAACCTTTTGTGTGTTCATTATATAAACATATATTTATTTGCCTTGCAAACACCTCATAATTCATTTGTCATGTGAACAAATTCATATCATCCACCATGTCGATAATCAAGAATATGGAAATCCAAATGGATGTAAGCCCAACCTAACATCTATCCATTTGCCATGTGAACAAATTCATATCCGTCCACCATGTGGACAACAATAATTTTGGCATTCCAAAAAATTTAAACTCAGCCTCTTATTCATTCACCATGTGAACATCTATTCATTCACCATATAAGCAACCAATAATTCATTTGCCATGCTAACAAACTCATATCTATCCATTATGTAGGACAACACTAATTTTGGCATTCTAAAGGGATGTAAGCTCAGCCTTATATTTATTCATATTGTGAACATCTGCCTATTCACCATGCGAACACCTTATAATATGTTCACCATGTGAACACTCTTACACCACTTACATAAATATTCTAAGCCTACTCGGGATACCTAAAATGAGGCAGCCCATGGCTGCTAATCAGATTCACTTGACATTATGACTATGTGCCTTTGATGTTGGTAGATTGAAATAAAATATTCCAAGGATGACAGAACCATGGGATCTTTATCAAGATTACACTTTTATTTCTTGCATGCAAGTCATCTATTGTACACAAATACCTAAGCCACAAATTGCATATTAGATATATATATGTTTATTTTCAACCTTAATTGAGAGTGCTCTTACTATAGTAAGAGAGATAATTAAGTATGGAGGTTTGCATCTATAGAAAGCAAAACCCAAATCAAAATAAACCTTAACATAAATATTACAAAAACTTTGGTTGAATATATATATATATATATATATATATATATATATATATATCAATCCATGAAAAATATACTTTTAGCCCATCCCACAAAGATGGCAGAGCGCATCCTTGAAGGTGTTCTTTTGAATCGATAACTGGTGAGTTGGACCTCCCTTAATGGGTGAGGGAGTTTGGTAGCCAGTGGTGAAGTAGCCATCCCATGATTGTTGAGGGTTGTACATGGTGAGGTTCATCTCTCCATGGTCAATGGCTCAACTAAACTACTTTGGATCAACTTGGCTCAATTAGGGTGAGCACAAGACTTACTAAGAGGGCTGTCTTGGCCAAATAGAGGGGTTTGACTTTATTGTTCTTGGATTCTATATTATTTGGGACTCTTAGGTTCACTTAGTTTGAGCTAAATTAGGTTCACTTTCTATAGGGTCCACATGGGTAGGTCAAGGGACATGTGAGAATGAATCATGCCAAGTTTGGTTAAGTTTGAACTTGATTTGATTTGGTTGATCTCATTTGGACTCATATAGGTCAAGTTGGGTTCAATTGGGTCAAGTTAACCAATTGACCAAATTGGGTCTAAGGGACTATTATATTGTGTTCAAATGATATTTTATAATACATTGGCATAGTTTATTTGATTTAATTTGAGGTGAATTTTAATATGGCTCACATGAGTTCATGTGGGTCAAATGTGTCAAGTTGACCATTCTGGTCTAATTGGCAAAATTTGGTGTTATTAGGGGTTGAACCATGTTGAGTGGTTTATTTGAAGTTGACTATAGTTGTGGAGAAAATTTATGACACCACATAGAGTTTAAGAATTTCTTGTTTGGATGATCAAATTCTTCATTAAGGAGAAAATGTATTATCTCAAAAGATAAATATGTTTTCTTATAATGGATTAGATCATTTAAAAAAAGACTCGTAAGATTAATGGGTCTTTCATGTACCAGAGAGTTTACCCCTGAACTATGTAGGAAGTATAGTAAGGTTTATTTTAAAATTGGGTTCATAGTTCTCTATAAGGGCAAGCCCCTATAGTTAATTACATCTTAGGAAGAAGGGTCTCTTCATAAGAATACTCTCAATTAAAGAAAAAAGTTATTATTTTTATGGATTTCTAGGTTGGTTTTCAAAGGAATGATACTTTGGAATTTCATTTAGGAATGATCGAAAGTGGAAAGAGTTTTTTTAGGAGGCCAAGTGAGATGAAGTAAGAAATTCCTCTTGATATTGGAATGCCTAGTAGGCATTTCAACTATCCTATCATTGAGCTTTAAATTTTGCGATTTAATTTAGATTTTGAGTTGACATTTTTATAGAAATCGAGGGCTTAGATTGTAGCAGCACAAGGCTACAGAAATGCCTATGGTTGAAGACTTACTCCAAGGAGGATGCTTCAAAACCTAAGTCTTTAACTTCTTTTGACACAAGTTAGATGCTTGATTTAATTTTGTTTTGGGAATTATTGGTCATTCCTCTCACTTGATGGAACAAACCCATCCCTGATTCTTTTGGACTTATAACCTGCCTGGAGGGGCTGCCAGCTAACACCACTTGAGTGCATTTTAAATCCATGACACTAAGTTTTATGTATGAAAAATGGCTAGGTTGTTGTCTTTTAGGAAAGGAATCCATGAATCCTAGACTCACTCTCTAATCCCTAGGATCATGTAGGGTATGAAATGCTTCAAACTAATGCACATTTTTTTAGATTTTATATGTTTTGACTAATGATTCATTTGAAGTATTAGGTATGAATTTTAATGCTTAAATGCCATGTAATTTGAATTGGTTATGGGCCAAATCAATAAAACAAAGACAAACTTCCCCAAGAAGGTGGTCATTCTCAAAGGTCGGATGCTCCTAATGTGCAACGGGTAAAGTGTACAATTCAAGAATTTAGAGTAATAAGATTGGATGATTTTTGAGAGCTAGTTATTTCTAATTGATTTTAAATTATTTTAAGGGCATAAATTTATGTGAGATTTCAGTTTTTCTTTATTTTTATGTTTGAGTTGATTAGATTTGATTGGGTGGAAAATTTAATTTTTCTGATGGGCCTACGTTCAAACATTCATCACAAAAAGCACAACACATAAAGAAACCTTGAAAGTAGGTTGATTATATTATTCACCCAAAAAAATGAAGCCAATTTAATTTAAAGAAAGTCAAATGTGGTCGGGTACCACTGTATAGCCCGAAAGAAAGAGAAAATGGGTGCCCGAGTTGGACCTTATACAGCCCAACCTAGAACTACAAGTTTAGATTTATTGATCTTCTTTCTAGGATCATCTTCTTCTTTAGCGACCTCCATTAATCTTCATAAGGGACCTCTTGACCCATCGCCTTATGGGGTCAACTCCTACTAATCCTAGACCCCGTAGATCTTAACTTAATTCTAAGCTCAAATTTATATTCTAAATTCAAAAATAAATTCTAAGCCCTACAAAATAAATGTCAGAAAAATACAAACAACACATAATAACTATATTTTACAAACATATAGACAACATTAGTTTCTTATCAAGCCCACCTATCTTATTGGGCTATGCTAAAGGACTTAAGCACCTGCAAACAAATATCATTTATAGATTTATTTATGATTACAATCCCTTCTTAGCACATCCCCTCAGAAGATAATGCTAATTCTAAAATTAATGTCCTACCATCCAGACTAAAATGAATCAATCCTATCCATCCAGTCTAAAATAGTACACCACAAAATAATAAAAATACATCCCACATCACAACATCAGAGTGTATTATAGAAAATCACATAATGACCTAACCTAAGTCTAGGTTTCATAACCTAATGATCTAGTATGTGAAGGAAACAAACTCATGTGGAAGACTTTGCTAGCTCTTCTTTTTAATTCAAGTTTTAATTTATATTTTGAAGTTTGTTTAATTTTACTTTTGGGTGATTTCAATTCAAATGATTTAATAATTTACAATTTCATCTCTTTTTAGGTATATTTTATGTTAAAGTTAAATTAGGCTTTCAAATATGAAGAATATGATAGATTCCATTTTGGGTGGAACCCATTCTATTCAACATCTTAAGTCTTAATAGATAAAGTCATCTTAATATGGAGTTTCATCTTAAAAGTCTATTTAAGATCTTTAAGTATCTTAATTAGTCTTTTTGGGTTCATTTAGATGACTTTGATTTGAATTGTGTTTGTGATTTTCATTCTTTTAAAATTTGATTCTTCTTTTAAGTTTCTATTTTATTTGATTTAGTTTCATTCTTTTTTTTAATGTTCATATTTAATATTTATTTTTTAAATTTAAATTCATAATATTAACCCAATATGTTTAAGTTAATATATTTTTTACTCTTTCATTTTGTTCATTAGTTTTATTATGTTTAATTTTTGTTAAACCTTAATGTTTAATTTCATTTAACTTAATATTTCATATTTTGTATTTTATGTTTCATTGAAGTTATTCTCATTTCATTTGTTTATTTAGTTTGAGAATGCATTTAGTTTACTTAATACATTTAGGTGTATGTATCTTATTCATTTATTCAATTAAAGTTAATTTCATTTATTCATTTTCATTCATGTTTATTAACTTAAGTAAATTTACATTCAATTTTAAGTTTAGTACTATTCAATTTATTATGCTTCAATTTTATAATCCATTTGCATCATTTTTTCTTCTTGATTTGATTATTCATTGGTTATAACCGATTTGTATCAATGATTCATTCTTGTTTTAATTTATTCATTTCAAAGGTTTATTAATTAATTTATACTAAGATGATTGATTCCAAGTGTTATATATATATATATATATATATTTATATTTCATATATTATGGAATAGTTCAATTCATTTTAACTAATTTTAAAGAGAGTGATGATTATGTTATTTAAAAAGTTCTTTTTTATCATTTGGCATAATGTAATTTCCCTTATTCATCATGAGCTATGAAGTTTAAAGAAGGGTTATTTCTTGTGTATTAAACTTGCCCTATGTTACTTTAGAGTTTTATGCCATTTCAATTTCAATTCAACCTACCCTAAAGTTCAATTATATTTAATCTTTTATATTTGCATTTGTGTCACTTTATTCCTTATTCTAAATGGATCTAATGTATTTATATGTTGATCACATATAAATTTTGGAGATTAATGAACTATATGTCAGTTTATTAATGGGTTTATTATGATTTAAGAGGTTATTAATCTTAGAATATGATTAAATTCCATATTTTTACTTATCCATAACCCTTAACTTAGGCTCAATTAGGTTTATTTGCTTTCATGGCTATTTTATTTAAGTGTTTTGATGTCAATTATGATGTTTTAAGTTTGCATTTTAGGTTATGTAATTTTTGTGATTTTTTGATTTATTATTTCCTTTACATTGACCTAGAGACTTGAAAATTCAAGTATTTTCAATCTTGAGGTCAATTAGGTTTGAAAGGTTTTATAGCAAGTGGGGATCTTTGCCAATTTAAATTCCTTAAAATTTTACTTTAATTAGATGTGTATTTTGAGATTAATTTAGGTTTTAATTATTTCATTAAAACTTATTAAGTCTAATTTAGTGAAGTTCATTTAGGGGCTTTATTTTTTCTTGATTCCTCTCTAGAATATGCATCCAAAAAGGGTTTATTCAAAATTTTTGTAATTCTAGTTGATTCATTATGATTTAATTAAGTTTAGATTGATTAATTGAAATAATTAATTTAATTAATGGTCAAATTAAGAGATTTTGGGATTCAATAGGTTTCAGTGGGTTTCAATGATTATTCATGTTCATTGGGATGTGTTATGATGTTTTAAGCTGATTTGATCATTTCCATAATTTATTTCATGGAAATCGGGTTTTAGAGTTTGAAATTTCAAATATTAACATTTATTATTCAATAAATTATGGAAAATTTACCTAATGTGTATCTTAACATCAAATTTAACTCCCCAAAGTTTCAAATCATTTTTGTCAATGGTTTAGGATTAAATTAGGTTTAAAAATTTTCATTCAAACCCAAATTAAGGCCAAAATATCCCACAAAATTTTGGGATTTTAATTTTAATGAATTGCTCTCATAAAAAGAAATCCAAAGATCCCAAGTTTGTAATTTTTGGATTTATATTTAATTTTCTATGAATTTTTATTTTTTTCAGCATTTCCCCCTAATTTTTAAGCTTGAAAAACCTAATTTTAGGTTTAAACGTGTCAAATCCACATGGATCTGATGTGGCATTGCTTTGCATGTGACACCGTGTCATTTTTCCACATGGGATCCACGTGGATCCTATATAAAAATGGTATTGCACATGGGTTAATTTTAGACCATCCGATTGAAGATCAATTGGCTCAAAGCGATCTCCGACTTTCATTAAGGGTTTTAATCAAATAATCTGACTAGATCTCAGCTGTCCATTCCATATAAGAGAAACAGATGGTGTAGATTTCATCTCTTATAGTGAGAACAAAAGCTGAGAGCCATCTGTTGTTTCAAAAAGATTTCTTGTGATCCAATCATTAAAATTGCTCAATTTGAATTCCAAAACCATCAGTGAATAAAATCATGTGGATCTATGTAGTTTGATCTCACTTGAGATTAATTTTACTTCAAAAAGACAAAAATTAAAAGCTATAGAGGTGGTTTCCATGGCATACCTTAATTCCAATGATCTCCGATGGTGGGATCAACTAGAACACCTTTAGAATGATGTGATGAAGTTGTGGGAGGAAGGAATTAGATTGTCTCTTCATGGATTGGCTCCCAGACCAAGTCACAGATGGTTTTCTATAATGTTGGTCATTTTTTGGCTTCCTAATGATGAGGGGATCGGGGCAAGGTAGTGATCGTCTTCATTTTAGGTGAGAAAGGTAATGGAATGACCCATTTTGCTTGAGATATGGTCTCTTATGTTCTACCATTAGATGTAGAGCCTCTTATTCTCTCTTCTTTCTTCCTTTGGTTTATCATATCTAATTAAGGTCTTCGGAGGCTAGCTCCAAGGCTTCTTAGCTATTTAACAACTATCCAAAGCTTGAAGGAGGTGGAATGCTAAAGGGATGAGGGATTGGGCAAATTCTATTTGGCTTCATGCAATACTTCTTGGACATGGTATATTCCATCATTTTTCTTGACTTAGACTTGATTAGTTTGCTTAAGATTGGCTGGAAATCTCTCTTAACCCATGTTAGATGAATTTAGATAGGTTTGCATAAGTCTAGTTTCAATTTGAATCCATTTGGTGATTAAACTTAGCATTAGATTAATTTAGGTTTCAAATGCTTTAATCATTATTAATAGGTTTTATATTTTTGTTTAAATCATCCTTGATTGTCCATTAGATGATTAAGAATTGAATGAACCCATGCCACATGAGGGTTTAGTCCAATTCCAAGTCAACTTGACCCATTTTGTCATAAATGGGTTAAGTTGGATTTGGTTGAGTCAAATGGCCAATTTTAACTCAATTAAGTTGTGTTCACACTATAATTATGTTTAATCACATGCGTGAGATGATTTGGAGTGATTAATTTCATTTAATTTTAAGTAGATTTTAATTTTGACTCATTTGACCCAAATTGGGCTTAACAGGATAAGTTTGGGTTCAATTGGGTCAAATGACAAAATTGGCCAAATTAGCTTATGTTCAATAATCATTCTCAAATGATTTTGGATAATTTAGTTGGGTTTATTTGAGTTTGAATTGGATTTGAATCTAATAAGACCCAATTAGGCCCATTTAGGTCAAATGACCTAATTAGCATAATTAAGGCCACATTGGACTTGTATTCTTTTAAATTCATGTTTAAATATGTTCATATCATTATTCAAATAATTTGAAATGATTTTAGTTTATCAATTTTTGTGGGTTGACCTTTGACTTAGTTGGACCAACAAAAGTCAAACCTATGTTTAAAAGATTAACATTTTGACCTTTATTTGAATTTTATTTTATTTTATTTTATTTATTTAGTTTTATTTTAATTTATAGAGATTTATTTTGATTTAATTTAAATTTTATGAGTTTATCTGATTTTCTAGCTTAATTATAATAATTAGGTCTAGTTTCCTAAATTAACTTAACTTAAGCTTAATTTGATTTAGGTTTTAATGGGTATGCGTTTGATTTAGAAATTTACTTTTGTTTAAGGTTTGAGTTGAGTTCACCTAAACCCATTAGGTTATACTAAACCCAAGAAGAAATGCACATGGCTACGAAGTATAGTACAATATGTGCCTTACTAGGGGCTTCTTAATCTAGGATTATGTATCCTAATTAATAAGTTTTGAAATAAATGTTAACCTCATCCAAAAATGAGGTTAACATTAGTCTTTGAATCAATTTAATTTTGTTTGATTAGGTTTAAATTCAACATGACCCTTTAAGTCAATTTGGGCTAAGTTGGTCAATTGGGCTAAGTTGATCAAATTGGCTTCAATTGGCTATTAAATAGTGTTTAATAATAAATTTAGAACTAATTGCAAGTCTTAATTCAATCTAATTTGAATAGGATCAAGAACTGGCCCAATTTGACCCTTTAAGTCAAATTGGATCATGTTGAGTCAATGAGTTGAATTAGCTTAATTGGGCTTAATTAGGTGTTGGATGATGATTAATAATTATATTAGATTGGCTGCAATAATTTATTTGGTCCAATTTGGGTTAAATCAAGATTTAGATTAATTAACCCTTTAGGTCAAATTAAAATAAATAGGGTTAAGACAGTCAATTAGCCAAATTCACCTGCTTGGTTTTAATTGGGTCTAAGAATATGAACAACAATCATTTTAGAAGAGGCTAGAGAAATTAATTTGGGTTGATTTTTGTTGAATTGAAGTTTTAGTTCAATTTGAAATTAAAGGTCAAATTGGGCTAGCTTTGGTCAAACTGATAAATTGTTCAAAATGGATGTCAATTAGTCATGATGAATGTCCAAATATGTGATTGAATTATTTTGGAGTTTTTGGTTCACATAATTTGGTTTGAATTTAATTGGATTTGATTTTATCCTAATAGGATCCAATTGGGGTAAATTAGGCTAGGTGAACCAATTGACCAGATTGAATGCTAATTAGAACTTAATTAAGTTCAAAAATGTTTTAGGGGACTTTGGTAAGCTCAACTTCAAATGGTTTGAATGAATTTTGGTTTAGCCCCTTTAGGTCCAAATGGGTCATAATGGGTTAACTTGGTCAATTGGCCAAATTGAACACTAATTAGATATGGTTTGGTGAATTTTAAGATTTTGGGTGGCATTTGATTAATTGGGTTTGATATGTAAAATTTGGCTTGATGTTGGGGCCATTCAGTCTCATATGGTTTGAGTCAGGGTTTAGCCCTAGAGTTGAGCATTATAAGTCTTTTAATTTTTAGGTTGGTGTCCCTTAGCCACTAGAATTGTCTTAGCTCTAAATAAAGAAACCTTGTTGTTTAAATCAATCCCTAAGTCTAAGAATGATGATTATCAACCTCACTAAAAGTGAGGTCAACAAAAATACCCCCAATAGGTGTGATGTAATAAACAAGGTACACCACACATATTGGCATTGAACAAACTAGTCATTATTAAAGCAATTATAGCATTATCCAAGGCATACCATAGCACCAAGGTGTGAAGTCCTCAAGAAAATTAAACTTATGAAAGCATCTCATAGCTCCATGGATTTGGTATCCCAGCACTAAGGGACTATGTTTTTAGACTCAAACGATAATATTATGATATTCACAACATAATTCAAATTATATCCCATTGCGCCATAATGCTACAAATATAGTGCCAAGGCGCTGAGCTCTCAGGTATCTAAATCAATTTTTTTTTAACAATGTTAAGGTCCTAGTTTACCAACATCTTGGCGTCAAGCCCTGATGTTGAGCAGAAACTTTTTATTGTAAAAATTTTAAATCCTAGAGCATTACACAATGACAAACATAGGAGAATAAAAATAAATAAAATACATATTTATTAAATGAAATTTTTATTTAAAAATTATTACAATAAAAATAAAAAAGAAAGGAAAATACAAAATAAAATAAAAAGAGGATGAGAAACTAGTAGTCATAATTATCCTCCTCCTCTTCTGTTTTAGTCTCCGGTGAGGTAGCTACATAAGGGAAATATTGAGGTGCCGTGGGTAAAGAAGTCTGATTTTGATTCCCAAGACCACAATTTTCTAACATATGGACTAGTGCTATTTGAAATGGGCCATATAAGAAATTATTTCTGATATTGTTCCATATGATAATCAAAATGTTTTTTTCCAAAGCACACTCATAGGTTAATCATCTACCTCTCGCTTAAATTCTATACTTGTTTGTTTAATCATTTAGACCCCTCCACCCCCCCTTCCCGCATACCTTGAACCAAAGCCCTCAATAAACCATTTCATTAGAGGAGCATTTTGAATAAGAAGTTCTTCATCGGGCTCCTCTAATGCACCTGCCATAGTACACAAACCATAAATGAGAGAGGGATGATCATACACTATTATAGTACTTCCCCTAAGAATATTACAAATTGAAGTATAAACTATTTTCTCTATATCAATTGTAAAGCCCTTTTAAATTGTAAAATTCAAAATGACCATATCTTTGGTTACCTCGCTGATATTACTAGTGGGCATCAACTTAGTAGAAATGAAATAATGCTAACTTTTGAGTTTGTTGTTAGACTAGTGGTAGGAAAGGGATGTTGGCATTTCTAATGAGAGAAAACAAAGAATTTCATCAAAATTTAGGTGCTTGTTATAATAAGAAAGATAGTTATCATAAGTCACATTTGGCAATTCATAATATGCATTTATGGCAGTGCTATCGAAACTCACCAGTTTCCCCCAAATGAAAACCTTATTGTTTTCATGCTCATTCACATTGGAGAAGAACTCTCGCACCACTGGGATAATGTAAGAATTGCTTTCGTAATACAACTCATTGATCGGTCATTCTAATTGTTGACTTCATTTTTAGGTGAGGTTGATAGTATCCCTAAATTAATAATTAAGACACCTAATCCTAGATTAGGAGCCTCCTAATTAAGCACTTATGGCACTATTCTAAGTGACCTAGTCAATTCTTGAAGGTTTGACCTAATCTAATAAGATAAGGTAGACCCAAATCCAAACCCAAATCTAAACAAAAATTGAATCAAACACATTCCAACCAATTATCTTACTTAAGCTCAAAATTACCTAAACTTAAAAGAAATTTAAATGAATTCAAAATTAAAATCATATAAAATCAAATACATTAGTGTCAATGCAAGAATCAAAGTGAACCTTAAACTAAATCCAAATTAGAGTCAAATGAAAGTCAACCATTGAACATAGGGTTGACCTATGCGGGTCCCACCAAGTCAAAGGTTAACCCACCATAATTTAACCAAATTAAATCATTATAAAAGCTCAAAATCATTAAATATACATTTTTACACATGAATCATATAAATCTAAAATCAATAAGGCCTCAAATGGGCTAATTAGACTTCTTGGTCTAAATGAGCCTAAATGAATCTTATTAAATTAAAATTGAAATTAAATTGAAATCAATTTAAATTTATTCTGCAAAATCATTTAAAAATCATTATTAAACATAATCTAAAAAATCATTAGGTCTAATTTGACCAATTTGGTCATTTGACCCAAATTAGTCCAAGTTAACCCATTAAACAAATTTGGGTCAAATGGGTCAAAACTAAAATCACCTCCAAAATAAATAAAATTGATCATTCCAAATTATTTCACACATGTGATTAAACATGACTAGAGTCTAAATGAGTTCAACTTAATTGAGTAAAACTGGTCGTTTGACTCAATTGAAGTCAACTTAACCCATTTAAGTTAAAATGGGTGACGTTGAAATAAATCAATTTAAAATCTAAGAAAATCAATCAAGTTTAAAAAAGAAAAACATCATGTGATGAAAATATTTTCACCTTCATCTATCTTTTTGAAGAAGATAAATGAAAATAAAAATATATTCCTTTAGTTGAGGCACCACATAGATCCACAGAAGTTCTTATTAGGGTGATCAAGTACAACATTGAGGAGAGGTATACTATCTCAAAAGATAGAAATCATCACCCTACAATGGACTTAATCACCTCAATAAGGACTCTTAAGGACAATGGGTCTGCATATGACCCAGAGATTCTTCCCCTACTTTACATGAAAAAGTAAAGTAGGGTTTATTTTAAACCAAGTTCATTAAGTTTCCTACAGGGGCAAGCCCCTATAGTTAATTACATTCTAAGGAAGGGGATCTCTTAGGAATACTCTCGATTAAGATAAATGATCATTGTCTCCAAAGATTTCAATAGGTAGGACTATCAATCGATTAGTTTATTTTGGAGGATCAAATGGGATTGATCGAAGGGAGGGAGTTATTATCAAAACCAAATAGAGATGAGTAGGGGATGCTCATGATACTAGGAAGCCTAGTGAGCATCCCAAACTATCCTATTATTAGGCTTTATATTTTTGAAATGAAGGAGAATTATTTGTTTGAGTTGAATTTTTATTAGAAGTTTAGGGCTTATAATTCTATGATGCAAGTTCATGAAAATGCCTAAGAGGTGAGGATTTATGCTCACGATCCCGAAGGAAAATAGCAATCTTAGAACCTAAATCTATGGAGCTTTGGCAGGCCAATGCATGACATAAATCTAAGGAGAAAATGGGCATAAGGTTTACCTCCACAAGAGAGGATAAATCACCTGACTATTGGACTTACAATTGCCTAGGGGTGTCCACAAACTAACTCCTCCTTTGGTAAGTGTGGTCAGGCACCACCGCAGAAACCTAACAACAAATTGGGTAGCTAAGATCTACCCTTATACAACCCGGATTACAAATGAGTTGATTACAATTAAACAAGAAATTCATGTTATGGTGGTCTTCATTCTTCATTTCTTCATTCTTCTTTTCTTCTTTTTTCTTTCTTCTTTTGGTTCCCTCATTTGGATGGTTGGAATGTGGATACTCCAAAGGCTTCACATGGTACATAAGATGTGATCTTATAATAATGCTCATCCTAATCCCCCATAACGATCATCCCAAAATCCTAATTGTAAAATTATATGAAAAGGAACAAAAGCTAAATCTAACTAAAACCTACAAAATAGAGATTAGCTAAATAAACCACACATATCCCAAGCATGTATAAGTATATATTGGACTTAGCACCTCACACATGGGTAACCAAGTCCACCTGGCCTATTTTGGATTATGATTAGGGGTATAAGCAACCTGCACAACAAAAGCAATTATATTTTTATTATAGTGCCCCTTAAGTACAATCCTCTTCAGAAGATAATGATTAGACTAAATCATCCTACCATTCATTCTACACACATACACCCTAACATCTAGACTAAAATATCACCTCATAAAACTAAAGCAAACAACAAGCTATGCACTGCCCTAACATAGGATTAAAAGTGGTGACTTAGCCTAATGTGTGCCGTGTAAGGTTTGTGTGGTTTGCTTAGTTAGGATTTAAGGTTAGAATTTTTTAAGTATGAAAAGGTTCAACTTAGAAGGGTGGTCTCATTTAAGTTGTTTAGTTAATATGGGTTAATTTTATTTGATGATTTGATTTGGTTTGAATGAACCTACTTAATTACTAAAGGTTGTAAAGAGAGGAAAGAGAACTTCACTTTCCTCCCTACCTTAAGTGATTTCTAAGATAGATTTGTTAATGTTTTTTGTTTAGTGAATATTTTATTTTGTATTTTAATTAATCCTAAGTTTAGATTTTCTCTAAACAAACCTATTTAAAAAGAAAGGCATTTTAAGATTAAGTAAAATGAATTACTACCACAAAATACAACATTTTATTTCATTCCCACATGTGTATCATGCACATGAATGAATCCTAAGCATATCTATACATGCGATGCAAGTATTTAGCACACCTTAATAATAAATGCTAAGAGAGGTTTATTAAGGAAATTTGGAATGTTTCATGTATGCATGATTTTGTTGAGTAGAAGAGAGTGATTCTTTTATCCATTTTTCATATGCACATTTACAAGTATAAAAGACATAAGTGCATACGATGCCATTGTTAGCACTAGGGGTCTAAGGTATAAGACCTACTTAGGGCTACTTAAAGCCTCACAACCTCGGGGTTGTCCAGACTAATATACCACTTTTCTTAAATAAATATGCATGTACAAAAAGAAATGCATGAAAAGAGAATGCCAAGAAAGGTTGCTTAAGAAAATCTGGAATGTTTCATTTATGCATGATTTTGTTAAGTAGAGGAGGGTGATTCTTTTATCCATTTTTTTATATACACATTTACAAGTATAAAAGATATAATTGAGTACGATGCCATTGTTAGCACCAGGGGTGTAAGGTACAAGACCTACTTAGGGCTACTTAATGCCTCACAACCCGAGGTTGTCCAGACTAATATACCACTTTTCTTAAATACATGTGCAAGTACAAAAAAAAATTCATGGAAAGAAAATCATGTAAAACGTTTATGTTTGTTTGTTTGATTTTGGTTGTTTAATTTATATGTGTGATGTAGAATTCCTTTTTGAATCATGACATAAGAGTGTATAGGAATATATTTCAAACAAGTCTCATGTCCTTTTCAAATGGACTATAGACTTTGCAAACCTACACAAACCTATGTTAAGAAAGAGAAGAAAAAGTCACAAAACAAATTTTATACTATTCACATGCAAGCTCATAAGTACTTATAGATAGCATACTTTTCATTTGTAATATTTGATTTATAAGTTTTGAAAATTGTTATGGATTTAGTAGTGATAATACCATTCATATCTTACTTTAGCTAAAACATGCAATTTGACATAAAGAAAACATATCAATTTTTTTTCTTGAAAGACATGAATGCATGACATGCAAATTAAGCATGCTAGGAAAGAAATAAAGTGATGCAAGAATGTAATTTCATTCACTCTAATTAATTCCAAAAGATAATCTTATGAAATAAAATTATTTAAAGTGAATCAAAATTGGTTTAAGGAAAGTTTGACTTTGTTTAGCGTTTGATTTGAATTAGGAAAGTGTGAAAAGGCTTATTGATCCTTACTCATTCCCACATGTGTGTATTATTTTAGTTTAATTTTTAGGTTATTAGACTAATTTTATGCTTTGATTAGGTTAAGGTGTAGATTAAGTTCATTAATTACCCCTTACCTATACCACTTTAATACATTTAATCAAATAATTATGAGCCAATGTATGACATAAAACCATAAGAAATTTAAATCAATAATGCATCCTAGGAAAGAAAGGTATCTATTGCAATTGGCTCATAATTAATGATTAATTAAGCTAGAGGGTTTAATTCAAGTACTTTCATAACCCTTCTCATAAATGTGGGTTAGGTATGATTTCCTTAAGTTACTTAGGTTATTGAAAACCTAAGCATCTACCCAAGAATGATTAGTTTAGGTGATTAAGTTTCTGGAATGTTTTGAAAATTTTATTAAGTTAATTAAGTAGGTTATTAGTGGATTAGTCCTTAATTAAATTTAGAATAAGGAAGAAAGGGGGTTTAGGGAATAGCTTAAGGAAAATATCCCAAAATCATTTCATAAACCTCCTAATCACTTATACAAAGTTTAATTAACTTAATCAATGAATTAAACCAATATTTATATGCTTGATTAAGCTTAATTATATTAAGAGAGCTATTAAGGATTCATTAATTAATTTTCTTGATTAACACATTAATGAATTCCATGAAAATTAGAGGAGGTAGAAGTCATCCCACTAAACATGCCTGAGAAGTTAGGAATTAATTAATGAAGTTATTAGAGAGTAATTAGGGTTATTAAGTTTTCAAATAAACCTTAATTAAGCAAAATCTACTTTTCAAATTTAGTTAAAAATAATTTTATTAGATTCTCCTCTAAATGATCTTCAAAATAAACCTAAGTTTGCATTTTTTTTTGGATTTTTATACAATTAGTTATGAATTTAGGATGTTTTAGTTGATTTAAGTGGTTTTTATAAAGTTTATTAATTTAATTTACTGAAATAAATCATTTGAAACTCCAAATTCATTATCTTTTAAGAAAAAGGTCCTTTTGACTTGAAAGTTTTATAGTATGTGTATTTTAACTTCAATTTTAACCTTTAAAAATTTCATCTTAATTTGGCATGTATTTTTGATTTAATTAAAGAAGTTGAATTTTTACTAAAACTCAAATTAAGCTCAAAATATTTAGTGAAATTTGGATTTTGAATTTGTTGGATTCCACTTGGAAAGGTGAATCCAACAAGCCCTTATTTGCTATTTTTTGTTAAGCATTTAATTTTTGACAAAATTTTGAAATTTTAGGTCATTTAAATAATTTTTTAAATTAGAAAAATCTGATTTTCCTATTTAGGACAGTCAGCACCACACACAACGCTGACGTGGGAATGTAGCACCATGTGGCACTGCATGATTAGATGTGTAATTAGTGCGCCATGCCATGTTAGCAATTGGGTAGGAATCTACATCTATGCGGGTTAGAGCGACGCTGCTCCATCACCGATCAATGGTCCATGTGGTCATGCGTGCACCATCTAAGCCCCAACGCGAACCATGAGATCAGATGGTCCAGATCACCTCAAGCGATCCGAAGGCCCGGATCGCATGATCCACATGCAATCTGAGTAATCCGATCTTGCGAACTATGGGATCGGATGGTGCTGCTACCTTCCGTTGGTAAATAGTTAAATCAGGGGCATTTTGAAAACTGAGAGATAGTAAGTGAAAATGTTTTCGCATCGATTCGCATAGGAAAATTTTATTTTCTAATTAGGATGATTTAAAGTAAAAATATAGGATTATCTAGGATAAATTCCTAAAAATTGTACAAAAAATCATCACAAATGGAGGATCCTAAGGCTGGCTATGGTTTTCAAAAGTTACCTCACCGGGATGATTTTCGGGTGATGACTCGCTTTTGAGCAAGGGAAGAGGCCTTGGAATGAGCTTAGATCTTCGCCTTCAGGTTGAAACAAAGTTTCCACCGATGATTAGTGTTTCCTCACTGAAATCCACTTAGTTTTGGAGTATTTCTCTCCAAAATCAACTAGGGGTGATTGCCAATGGGTTTGGGAGCTTTAAGAGAGGGAGAATGAGAGGAATGGATGAATGATTCAGTTTATAATGCCTTGCAATGAAAAGTGAACAAAATCACACTTTTCTTTGAATTTTTGGCTCCAAACTATGTCATTTTGCTTGGGGTGGTTGAAAATGGAAGAAATCATCCTAAGTGGCTCACTTTGGTTGGCTAAGGCATGGAAAGTGGCTACTATGAAGGACAAATGGGTGTCCTAGCCAAGGGGAGGTGAGAGTCTTTCATGCTAAGTTCCAATGGGAGAGGTGAGGTGATTTCACTGCCCCATGAGTCATGGCTGCCCCAAACACTCCTTTGGTCAAAATATTAGTGTCATTGATGCCTATGTGGACTAATGGATGAGTTGCAAGTGGCCAAGGAAGAGAAATGACCACTTGGGCAAGTGTCTTTTCTCATAGGATGCCCTTGACCCAAGGGAAAAGTGGTCATTTGATATTAAATTTGATTTCATCTGATTTTAAATGAGTCAAAAGTAAGTTGGATAGAATTTCATGTCATTTGAAGTTCATTTTGTTTAATTTGGGTTAATTTGACCCATTTGGGTCAAATTGGGTCAAAATGGGTTAGGTTGACCAATTGGTCAAATTAGGTCAAACCAAGAGTTGGGTCACGTCCAAATGACCATTTGGAGAATATTGGTTCAATTGATTTTAATCAATTTGGTTTAATTTAGATTTAATTTAGATTTTGTCCAATTTGATCATTTAGGTCAATTTGGGCTAAGTTGACCAATTTGACCCAATTGACCAAATTTGGTTGAATCATGGCTTGGTTTGGGTTTGGTTAATCATTTGGAATATGTTGCAAGCTTTGGTTTCAATCAATTTTAGTTTGATTTGATTTTTTCTTGATTTGACCTTTTAGGTCATGTCAAGGTCATCTAGGTTGGACCAATTGGTCAAATTTAATGAATTTGGCCAATTTAAAATAATCAATTTAGAGTGAACTTGAGTCATTGGTTGCAATCAATTTGATTTAGGTTGTAATTTGGCTAGCTTGGGTTCATATGGTTTAAAGGTTTGACTTTGTCAATGGGCTAGGTTGACTTGGTTAGCCCCAATTAATGACCACTGATTATCCTATGATAATCAACAAACATGACATGAAGTTTGGATTGGCTTAATTCACTTTGATTTGGATTGAATTGAATTTTGGTTCATGTAAGTCAAATTGCCCTCTTTGGGTTAAGTGAGTAAATTAGGTTTAGTTGGCTTGATCAAAGCTTGATTCAAGTTTGGTTTAACTCATATATGGATTTGTGATTGAAATATAAATCCATTTGCAAGTGATTTGAAGTCAAATGGGTTTTGATTCATTTAATGATTTCA
The DNA here is from genome assembly GCA_021442155.1 of Cymbidium sinense. Taxonomy (NCBI): domain Eukaryota; kingdom Viridiplantae; phylum Streptophyta; class Magnoliopsida; order Asparagales; family Orchidaceae; genus Cymbidium; species Cymbidium sinense. The sequence continues at coordinate 56,237,172 of CM038226.1, forward strand.
AGTTCAAAGGATGAACATGAGTTTGACTTGGGTTTGATTTTTTTTTTAATTTAGTTTTGGTTTGAGGATTGAAGTTTATATTTATTTTTGGATTCATTGTAGAAGGATTGATTAAACCATGAAGAAAAATCAAGGGTTTGGCTTGATTTGAGTTTGAATTGGCAAAGTTCAAGAATTTGACTTGAAAGGCTTAGATTGGATTTTGGTTGAATTTGAGTTTGAGTTTTAAATTTGGTTTTGGATATTTGAATTTATATTTAATTTATATTTGGGAATATAAATGAGAATATAAATGGGTTATGAGAAAATTTCTTGAATTTGAATTGATTTGGATTTGATTTGAGCTAAGTCCATAAGATAGAGTCAAAGGGCTTAGGAAAGATTTTTGGAATTTGAATTTGGATTCATTTTGACTGATTTGTATTTATATTTCATTTATATATGAAAATAAATGAGAATTTCTTACAGTGCATCTTTGATTTGGAGATCATCTGGATCATCTAAGATTTCTAAACACATATTGTCATAAGAGTTAGCATTGTGTGAATAGAACCTATCAGACTCCAAATAATTGGTAACAACAAAGTAGTAATCGTCATCATTGACTGGACCCACTATACTAAATCCTAGTCCGGCTCTTGATTGCTTCCCTACCTATATTGTTTCATAACTTCTCAAAATACTCTGACCTATGCTTGGACCATGTATGAAGGACCAAACCTTTTTCTATAAGATTATGCACACAAGGTGAGTAAAAGTCAAATGATAATTTCATTAATTCTTTGTATGAACTCTCCTCAAGTTCTACATCAACTTTAGGACTTGAGGAGGATGATCCTAAAAGAATATATTCGGCTTCATATCACTGGAAGGCTTAAGGGCTTCCTTAACTACTAAACCTTCAACTTTTTGGGGTGAAAGTGAGGTTTGAGCTAAGATTCCCAACTGCTGCCTGATAGTTTACATATATCTGATTCAAATATTTTGCTTTGTCGAGGCCCAGTCTTCATCGATGTCCAGCTTGAGTGTCACCTCCAATGGAACTCATTGAGAGGATTGGTATGCTAATCACATTTGACTCATCCTCTGAACTAGATTTTAAGTGTATGTGAATAGTAAAGGTATTCTTATGAACGAAACATAACCCTTGTTGATTGATGGCCAACCAAGGGGTCTTCCACCTCTAGAACTACCTCTACCTCTACTTGGTGGAGGTTGAGTAATCCTACCCACATGTCCATATGAAGGAATGAACTGTGGGTGTAATATGCTATGCGGCTCTATTTCTTCTTCAATTTTCCTTTATTGTTCACTTGGATTTTCATTTTTCTATTAATTTTCTTTTTCATCTTTTCTTTTCTTTTGAATTTGAATTTTGTCCAAGTTCACAAGAAAGGGTATTTTGAGAGAGATAGTAGGTTGCATCCTCGTATATCTCAACCTCTCAAACTGAAAATGGCTTTTCATCTCCTTTAACATAATACTCAATCCCATCCTTCCTGAACTTGATGCACTGATGGAGAGAGGATGGAATTATCTTATTTTAATGTATCGAAGGACCAGAGAAAATGATGAATGAAGTATTTGAATCTACATAAAACTTGGCTTCAGTTATCCAGTCACCTATCTCCAAAGGTAACACTATGGAACCTAAAGCCTGCTTGCCTTGTTCATTGAATCCTCTCAACATCATCCGATCTCCTTAGAGTGTGGAGATGTCAATCCTCAAATAAGCAAGGGTCTTTAGACTCATAATATTCACTGATGGACCTAGATTGATGAGAACTCTAGCAAGTTTTAATCTGCCCATGTCAACTGTAATTTAGAGGGGACAGTTGTGCTCCATGTCCCCCAGAAGTAGGTCTTCATCTGTGAAAGTGATTCCTTGAGCTTCTCTAGAATAATGTGCCTCCTCACCAATAGCGGTTAGCTGAGCTAACCAATTAATGATTCCTTCATCTCTTTAGATAAGACAAGGGCATCGTATATGCTTAGCTTAGATGGAAACTTTCTTAAGTGAGAGAGGATAATGTAGTCCACTTGGGATGATCCTCCACAAGCATATCTAAGGGTGGAGCATCCTCTAGAGGGGCCTCTCGACCCTCTGAACCAATGATTTATTTCCCTATATCTTGAGGTGCTGACCTTGGAGGTAGAACCTTGCCACTACGGAGGTTGACTTCGATGATCTCTTGTGGTGGGTGAAGATTTTACCTGCACGTCAGGCTCACCTACATCTTCTCCCATGAGACCCTCAAAATTAGATAATTCCAAGTCTATTTCAAGAGGCCAACCCATAGTATTCAGAGTAGGAAAATCCAACTCTGAATAAGAAAGAGGAATATCAAAATTATTATAGTTGTTATTTAGACTTGAAGAGTTATCATTATGAATAGATTTAGACAACCCATCAAAAGTAACATATATAATTCAAGCTAGCTTTTCACTTCAATTTATTAGATTTGATAGAAGGTACAAAGTATAAATTAAGTAAAGTAAGAGGAGTGAGGGATTTGATGCCCTCATCAACCAATACAAGATGTCTACTAGAAGAAGAACTAGTAGAGTAGTAGTACCGATGTGGTGCAATGTGGACTGGAGGCTAGACATGGTTGTGCTATCGCTAGCTAGCATGCTATTACCACGAGCTCCCTTTCCTGAGTTGGGTCTAGCAACTTGCAAACCTTCCTTAAGGTTGAAGGTTTGAGCTAGCTCAGGCACCTGTAAGGAAAGTTTCTTGATTTTGGAGATAATTTTCTTAGAGGTTTTGGATAAAGAGATATCGCAACCTTCTTTGGTTTAGGAATGATCGCAGTCCTCCTCAAGGATTACCCTAATGAAACTGAAAGGTTGTTCCACAAGATATTCCTTCGGGATAACTATAGCAACTATCTTGAAGCTATGTTGAAGCTAGTCTTTGAATGTAAAGCAATACTCCAAAACATGACCTAGCATACGATCATAGGGGAAAAAGATAGGATCACTGCTTTTGCCCACTTCCTCTAGCCTTCTAGGTTTGGGTGGCTGGAAGTCAGGTTTCTTTAAGAGATTCTTAAAGATTTTCTAACTACCTCCCTCTTAAATGAATATGATTTGTTTAGTTTATCCAAAAGAGTAGGTGGACCATGCTACCCCAGTGCGTGCATTTATGACCAAGGAGGAGGCTGTGCAAGCCATAGAGGCTATTGTGGTAGCCGTAGGGCTACCTCGGTGGTGGTAGAGTAGGCAAAAGCGATTGCTATCGAGCACAAGGTCTTTCAAACTACTCTCTGGCTATTTCCCCTTATCTACTACTATCACTCCCCAGGCTTCTTCTCATATATCTTTTGTGGCTTTGGCTTTGTTGGTAGATCTATAGAAGGTAACTGTTTGGCTTCTCCTTGCAAGCTAGCCATCTTGTTGATTAATTTCTCAAAAGTTTTGATGGTGAAACTTTTGAGCATAAAGGCAACCAGGCCATGATATTCTTAAGGAAAATCTCAATGGCATGTTGTTCAGATAGTTGTGGTTCACATTTTATACTCAAATTATGTCATCTAAGAATGTAATCAATGAGGGACTCATAATGGTTTTGTTGAACCACAATGAGATCACCAATAGTGACCCTTTGCTGATCTCCAGTGAATCTCTTCCTAAAGAGTTTATCTAACTTAGCAAAAGTCTTTACTGAACTATTAGAATGCTTAACATACCAATCAAAAGCTATCCCTACTAAACTACGGACGAAGGGAATGAAGGGTAAAGCATCACTATGACCAATGTTGTAATAACTAGCTCTGAAATGCATAATGTGCTACCTCAGGTTCCTTCCATCAAAACTCTTGAAAGAAGGTGGCACGAAATCCTTAGGATATTGGATTGCATCGAACTCCTCTAGGTAGGGTCTACCCTTTGGAAGTGATGATCCTCCTTGAGCTTGAGCCAACGCTTCTCTCACATGCTGCTCAATCATGCTCTTGATATCTTTTTCTTGTATGGAGGTACTATCCATTATCTTTCTATACATGCTGGTGTTACCTTTCTCTACTAGAGGTAAAGTCATAGCTAGGTCCAAGACATGCACCAACTCTGGCTGACTAATCTCAACTGTGGTAGGATGAAATATTGGGGCTTAGTGCTAATGCAAGATCTTCAAGCCTCTTCTCCATCCCATCTATCTTTTCATCTTTCTTTATCTGTAGCAGGGAGGGTTTGTGTCTTCTTCCTGCACCGCACACCTTCCAAAGTTTGTTGATCTCTAAGGAGGGATCCCCTAGTATTTACCATGCAAACCCCTATTGAGTCTTCTAACAAATCATCTTCATTGGGATCAAAGCTGATCTTTTCCTCATCAAACCAATCATATCCTAGTATGTCCTTCTTTTTCATTAAATAGTGAGCTACTATGTTATCTAAAGAATGATCTATCGGGACTGGCATTAATGCTTTCTGACCGGTGGGATCCACTGTGAGGCACCGACCTCCCCATCGAGAATGCGTGAGAGGTTGTACTTGCTAAGATATACACTCCACTTATCACTCATGAGTGACACTCCTAGGAGGTTCTATGATCATGGGTGCAATTGGGTTGCCACCCTCTCCATCTGCAATTACTATAACCATCTCCAAATCCTATGGCTATGGTGATGGTAAAGGGACGACCACTATGCTGGGGTTGCCATTCCTTCATTGGAAGGAGTGAGAGCTCCTTGCCATAGTAGGTGGTGTAGATGGGATGAGATCCCTTGGCAAACCGATCACCTTCCTCTTCTGATGTGGCCTTCCTGGGAACCGGAGATGAAAACATGAACTGGCAATGTTGGATAGGGGGTGGAGTGGTATGGTGGAGACACCACCAACTCTCTTGGAATAGAAGCTCTCCTCCTATGATGGGTAGTCCTTGTAAGTAGAACACTGTCTGTATGATCGACCCAGGCAGCGCATCAATCAGGAAAATCAATGAGTGCAGAGGCCACTAACTGCCAACTAAACCTCACCTTTCCCGTCTGGTGATATGAATTGAGGTATGGGCCTCCCTGGCCCTCTTATGTCGTAGATGCTTCCCCACACTGGGGGGATAGATCTGAAATCAAATTGAGCCCTAGACTTAGATCATCCAAGGCCCACCAACCTGGTGTACAACTGAACGGAGGCCAACATATGACCTCTTACTTTGACTAACTGAGGGCTAAAATCAAACTATTGGTGGAGGTGAAGTATGGATCCTCTTTGCATCATCTCTGTCAGACCTAGAGAGAGGATGAAATGGGCTCGCTATAACCAGTGGGGAAATCAGAGCGGGACAACTCCTCCAAAATTGATCATGTAGCTGCTTCCATCTCCCTTGCGATGCATGTATGGTACCACTTTATCATATGATTTTTGTTCCTCCTCTTAGCCTTGGTGGGGCAGGTAGAGTAATAGGTAGACCTAACCTCAAAAGTAGGGGAGACTATACCTAGATCAAGGGAGCCTTCCCCTTGGAAGGTGCTAATGAGTGGGTGCTAGCCCTCACTAGGGCAGCATGGGAAATAAATAGAGCCAATGGCACTATCACAGACACTGGTACTAATGCTAGCACTGTAAGAACTACCACTGCCTTCCTCTTTAATGAGAGAATATCAGAGGCCGAGGGCATATCAATCTGAATGGTCGATTTCTGCCTAGTCACTCTGCTCCGGCTAATAGTGGTGATGGGAGTGCCATCACAGGTAATCCTCTCTCCCTCAAAACCTTGTCCAAAGTGAAAGAGGTGGGCGTAGTCAAAGTGGGGAAGGCTGGCTTAACTTAGGGCCAAATCCATCCCATGGGGAAAGGTGAAAACATATCTTTGTGCAGTCATTTCTATCAACTAAAAACTAAACTGATAATGAAACTGAAACTATCGATGAACGAGAGTCTACAATGTTAAAAATAAACTTGAATTAGATTTTTGTTGATTTGGAGTTTTGAATTCAGAATTTGAACCCATGCCCAACATTTTGAAAATGTTAAGATGACCTCAAATGATTTAGAATAGCTTTCAAGATTTGATTGGAAGGAGAATTTTTTGGATATAGAATCCACTTTCAACAAATTTGGATATGTTAAAAATGGGTTCAAATATTTTTGGAGAGATGCTTCCATAGGTTCATATTTGAACTTTAATTTTTAATTTTGAGGACCCTTTTTTAACAAATTTGGGTATGTTAAAGAAAAGGGTCAATTGATTTTACTTTGGATTTATGATTTTTGGAATTTTACTCACTTAGCAAAGTTGGGTATGCTAAGTGAGATGTTTGAAAACAATTTATTCTTTTTGTTTCTTTATTTGTTTTGTTTTGTGTGAATCATGTAAATTTTGAGAATGGAGTCTTTACTTAGCAAATTTGGGTATGCTAAATGAAGAATCCAATTCTTTTATTGTTTTTGAAAAGGAGGATCTTTACTTAGCAAATTTAGGTATGCTAAATAAAGGATCCCATGTGATTGATTTTGTTCTCTTGATTTTTTTAGAAAGAGGATTTCTACTTAGCAAATTTAGGTGTGCTAAATAGGAGATCCAAGTGTGCTTTTATTTTGACTATGTTGAAAAGAGGATTCTTAGGAAATTTAGGTATGCTAAGGAAATCCAAATGTGTTTCATTTTGATTATTTTGAAGAGAGGATCCTTAGCAAATTTATGTATGCTAAGGAAATTCAAATGTGGTTTTTTTTTTACTTTTGTTGATTTGTGAAAAGGGGATCCTTTGCAAATTTATGTATGCTAAGGAAATCTGAGTGTGTTTCATTATTTTGATTTTTATTTGAAAAGAGGATCCTTAGCAAATTTAGGTATGCTAAGGAAATCCAAATGTATTTTGATTTGGAAAAGAGGATTTTCACTTAGCAAATTTAGGTGTGCTAAATGAAATATCCAAATGTTGTTTTATATTTTGAAAAGATGTTTATTGATTTTATTTTGAAAGATAATCTTAACTTAGTAAATTTGGGTATTCTAAATGAAGAATCCAAATGTCATTTTAATTTTGGAAAGATGATCGTTAATTTTGATTTTTGAAAAGGTGTTTGTTGACTTTATTTTTGAAAAGATGATTGTTGTTTCCTATTTTAAAATAAATTTGCATTTAGTAAATTTAGTATATTGAAATGGAGATATTCATTTGTGCTTTTGGAAAATATGATTATTGATTTTGATTGAAAATGAAAACTTTCATTCAATAAATTTGAGCATATTGAGTGGAAGTGTTCATTTGGGCTTTTGGAACATGTGATTGTTGATTTTTATTGAAAATAAAATCCTTCATTCAATAAATTATATAAATGAAAGTGTTCATTTGTGCTTTTGGAAAATGTCACTTTTGATTTTGATTGAAAATGAAAACTTTCATTCAATTGAATGAAAGTGTTCATTTGTGCTTTTGGAAAATGTGACTTTTGATTTTGGATTGAAAAATGAAAACTTTCATTCAATAAACTTGAGTATATTGAATGAAAGTATTCATTTGTGCTTTTGGAAAATCTGACTTTTGATTTTTGATTAAAAAATGAAAATTTTCATTCAATAAACTTGAGTATATTGAATGAAAGTGTTCTTTTGTGCTTTTAGAAATATGATTGTTGATTTTAATTTTGAAATGTTTTTACATGTAACAATTGTGAAAATAGATGTAATGCAAGTATTTATTATTTTGATTATTTTTGAATGAATTTACTATGAAGAATTTTTTATCTTGATCTTTTATTTTATTTTTATCAATTTTTTATTTTTCCAAGAAACAGGTCCTAAAACCTAAAGATGATTGCTAGCTTAAGGATGAAATAAGCTAAGTGCCAATGAAAAGAAAGATAGTCTTGATTCACACAAAAGTATAAACCCACTATCGATACTTGGAGACAACAATCATTTACCAAAGTTGGAGAGAGGAACTTTCCTCAGCGGAGTCTCCAAAAAAATCTGTGATGAAAATATTTCCTTCATCTATCCTTTTGAAGAGGATAAATGAAAACTAAAATATACGCCTTTAGTTGGGACCAACGTAGATCTGTAGATATTCTTATTAGTGTATTTGGGTACGACATTGAAGAGAGGTGTACTATCTCAAAGATAGAATTCACCACCCTAGAATGGACCTAATCACCTCAATAAGGACTCCTAAGGACAATGGGTCTACATTTGTATGAGAGATTCTTCCCCTACTTTACATGGAAAAGTAAAGTAAACTTTATTTTAAATTGGGTTCATTAAGTTTCTATGTGCAAGCCCCCATAGTTAATTACATCCTAAGGAAGGGGATCCCTTAAATTAAGGTAAATGATTATTATCTTCAAAGATTTCAATAGGCAGGACTATCAATCGATTAGTTTATTTGGAAGATCAAATGGGATTGATCAAAGGAATGGAGTTATTATCGAAATCAAATGGGGATGAGTAGAGGATGCTCATGATACTAGGAAACCTAGTGAGCATCCCAAACTATCCTATGGTTGGGCTTTACATTTTTGAAATTGACGGAAATTATTTGTTTGAGTTGAATTTTTATTAGAAGTTTAGGGCTTATAATTCCATGATGCAAGGTCATGAAAATGCCTAAGAGGTGAATATTTATGCTCATGGTCTCAAAGGAAAATAGCAACCTCAGAACCTAAATTTTGGGAGCTTTGGCGAGGAACAAGGCATGACCTAAATCTAAGGCAAAAATGGGCATATAGTTTACCTCCACAAGAGAGGATAAACCACTCGACTGTTGGACTTACAACTACCTGGGGGTGGCTGCCAACTAACTCCTACTACAGTTTTAAACACATGTAGGCAAGTCTTATGCTTTATGCAAGATTGCTAAGCTCTAAGAGACTAGATCATGTAGGACATGATTAATGACTTAAATTTAATAAAAAAATTTCATATATTTTATTTTCATTTTTGGACAATTCATTTGACAGAGGCTTCATGATCATTTTTATGCCTAATGCATGAGAAATTAGATTATGGGCCAAAAATCAACAAGATGGGAGGTGTGTTTTCACCATGGCTCTCAAAGGTCAAGCCAAGTTTTCTAGCACTGGTGGAAGCCCTCCAACTCAAGAGTGAATCAATATGTTTTTATGCATGATGTTAGGAAAGAAAAGATAACATCCAACTAAGGGATTGCTAATTCTTTTATCTTGATTTATAGCCAAAGATTTAGTGAGGTTATGAGTTATTTATTTTAAATTTTGAATTTTTTATTTTTTAGAGAATTTATTTTTTCCTAAGAGCCTAATCATCGTCCAGGCCATACATCAAAGCAAGGAAAAAACTAAGAAAACATGTCATTTCTAATGCACAAGCTAAACAAAACTTCAAACATTTTATAAAGCTAATGCAAAAGAATAAAAGGCCAAGTGTGGCCGAGCACCACCACACAAACCCAAAAATAAATTAGGTAGCTGAGCTCTACCCTTATACAACCTAGATTACAAATGAATTAATTACAATTAAACAAGGAATTCATTTTATGGGGGTCCTTCATTCTTAATTTCTTCATTCTTCTTTTCTTCTTTCTTCTTTCTTCTTTTGGTTCCCTATTTTGGATGGTTGGAATGTGGATACTGCATAGGCTTCACATGGTACATAAGATGTGATCTTATAACCAATGCTCATCCTAATCCCCCATAATGATCATCCCAAAATCCTAATTGCAAAATTACATGAAAAGGAAAAAAGTAAATCTAACTAAAACTTACAAAATAGCGACTAGCTAAACAAACCACACAAATCCCAAGAAGGTATAAGCATATATTTGACTAAGCACCTCACACATGGGTAATCAAGTCCACCTAGCCTATTTTGGATTATGCTTATAAGCAACCGCACAAAAAAGTAGTTATATTTTTATTAAAGCACCCTTAAGCACCCCCTACAAAGACAATGATTAGACTAAATCGTCCTACCATTCATTCTACACACATAAACCCTACATCTAACTAAAATATCACATCACAAAATAAAAGCAAACATCAAACCATGCACCGCCCTAACATAGGACTAGAAGTGGTGACTTAGCCCAATGTGTGTGCCATGTAAGGTTTGTGCGATATGCTTAGTGAGGCTTTAAGGTTAAGATTTTATAAGTGTGAAAAGGTTTGACTTAGAAGGGTGGTCTCATTTAAGTTGTTTAGTTAATATGGGTTAATTTTATTTGATGATTTGATTTGGTTTGAATGAACCTACTTAATTACAAAGGTTGTAAAGAGAGAAAAGAGAAGAGAACTTTCTTCCTCCCTACAGTGATTTCTAAGGTAGATTCATTAATGATTTTTATTTAGTAAATATTTTATTATGTATTTTAGTTAATCCTAAGTTTAGATTTTCTCTAAATAAACTTATTCAAAAAGAAAAGCATTTTAAGATTAAGTAAAGTGATTTACTACCACAAAACACACAACATTTTATTTCTTTCCCACATGTGTATCATGCATATGAATGAATCCTAAGTATATCTATACATGCAATGCAAGCATTTAGTACACCTTAATAATGAATGCTAAGAGAGGCTGCTTAAGGAAATTTGGAATGTTTCATGTATGCATGATTTTTTTAAGTAGAAGAGAGTGATTTTTTTATCCATTTTTCATATGCACATTTACAAGTATAAAAGACATAAGTGAGTACAGAGCCATTATTAGCACCAGGGGTATAAGGTACATGACCTACTTAGGGCTACTTAAAGCATCACAACCCCAGGATTGTCCAGACTAATATACCACTTTTTTTAAATGCATGTGCATGTACAAAAAGAAATGCATGGAAAGAGAATGCTAAGAAAGGTTTCTTAAGGAAATTTGGAATGTTTCATGTATGCAAGATTTTGTTAAGTAGAAGAGAGTGATTCTTTTATCCATTTTTTTATTTGCACAATTACACTTATAAAAGACATAAGTGGATATGGCGCTATTGTTAGCACCAGGGTGTAAGGTACAAGACCTACTTAGGGCTACTTAAAGCCTTGCAATATCAGAGTTGTCCAGACTAATATACCACTTTTCTTAAATACATGTACATGTACAAAAAGGAATGCATGGAAAGAGAAGCATACAAAATGTTTATGTTTGTTTGTTTGATCTTGGTTGTTTAATTTATATCTGTGATGTGGAATTCCTTTTTGAGTCATGACATAGGAGTATATAGGAATAGATTTCAAACAAGTGTCATGTCTTTTTCAAATGGACTATACACTTTGCAAATCCTACATAAACCTATGTTAAGAAACAAAAGAAAGAGTTAAATAACAAATTATATAGTATTCACATGCAAGCTCATAAGTACTAATAGATAGCATACTTTTTATTTGTAATGTTTAACTTATAAGTTTTAAAAATAGTTTTGAATTTAGTCGTGATAATAGCCATTCATATCTTACTTTAGCCAAAACATGCAAGTTGACATAAAGAAAACATATCATTTTTTTTGAAAGACATGAATGGATGATTTTCATATGACATGGACATTTATCATGCTAGGAAAGAAATAAAGTGATGCAAGCATGTAATTTCATTCACTAATTAATTCCTAAAGACAATCTTATGGAATAAGATTATTTAAAGTGAATCAAAATTGGTTTAAGGAAAGTTTGATTTTATTTAGAGTTTGATTTTAATTAGGAAAGTATGAAAAGGCTTGTTGATCCTTACCCATTCCCACATGTGTGTATTATTTTAGTTTAATTTTTAGGTGATTAGACTAATTTTATTCTTTGGTTAAGTTAAGGTGTAGATTAAGTTCATTAATTACCCCTTATTTATACCACTTTAACATATTTAAACAAATAATTATGAGCCAATGTATGACAAAACCCCAAGGAATTTAAATCATAATGCATCTTAGGAAAGAAAGGTACCTAATGCAATTGGCTCACAATTAATGATTAATTAAGCTAAAGGGTTTAATTTAAGTACTTTCATAACCCTTCCCACACATGTGGGTTAGGTATGATTTCCTTAAGTTACTTAGGTTATTGAACACCTAAGCATCTACCCAAGAAGGATTATTTTAGGTGATTAAGTTTCTAGAATGTTTTAAAAATTTTATCAAGTTAATTAAGTAGGTCATTGGTGGATTAGCCCTTAATTAAATTTAGATTAAGGAAGAAAGAGGATTTAAGGAATAGCTTAAGAAAAATATTCCAAAATTATTCCATAAAACTCATGATAACTTAAATAAAGTTTAATTAACTTAATCAATGAATTAAACCACTATTCACATGCTTGATTTAGCTTAATTACATTAAGAGAGTGATTAAGGGTTCAATAATTAATTTTCTTGATTAACTCATTAATAAATTCTATGAAAATTAGGGCAGGCAGAAGTCATCCCACTAAACTTTCTTAAGAAGTTTTGAATTAATTAATGATGTCATTAGGGAGTAATTAGGGTTATTAAGTTTTCAAATAAACCCTAATTAAGGAAAATCTACTTTTCAAATTCAATTAGAAATAATTTTTTTGGATTCTCCTCTGAATTATCTTTGTAATGAACCTGAGTTTATATTTTGTTTGGGTTTTTCTATAATTAGTTATGAATTTAGGAAGTTTTAGTTGATTTAAGTGATTTTTATGAAGTTTGTTAATTTATTTTCTGAAATAAATCATTTGAAACTCAAAGTTCAATAAATTTTAAGACAAAGGACCTTTTGACTTAAAATTTTTATTGTACATGTATTTTAACTTCAGTTTTAACCTCTAAAAATTTCAACTTAATCTAACATGTATTTTTGGTATAATTAAATAAATTTGATTTTTACTAAAACTCAAATTAAGCTCAAAATATTTTGGGGATTTTGGATTTGTTGGATTCCTCTCGGAAAGTGAATCCAATGAGCACTTTTTTGCAATTTTTTGTTAAGTATTTTATTTTTTACAAATTTTTGAAATTTTAGGTGATTTAAATAATTTTTTTTAAAAAATAATAAAAGACACACGCTACATGCAATGCGCCACATGGAATCGTGCGCGATTGGTGCCATGCGCATTACGAGGAATCGCATGGTGTGGGTGAGAGCGACCCGCAGTTCGCCGATCAGATGGTCCAGCTCAGATCGCATAATCCATAGGCCAAGTTCACGTGATTGTAGCACAATTTGAGTCGTCTGATCGTGCAAGCCATGGGATCAGATGATCTAGATCGCATTAGGAGATCTGAAGGCCTGAATCGCACATTCCATGTCTGATCTGAGCCATTTGATCCCGCAAACCATGGAATCAGATGGCTGCTACTACCCGCCATTGGTGAACAATTAAATCAGCAGCATTTTGGGAAAAATGAGAGATTCTTAATGCAAACTTGTCTAGATGGACTCATTTTCACATCGATTCACATAGGAAAAATTCTATTTTCTAATTTGGATGATTAAAGTAAAAATATGGGATTATCTAGGGTAAATTCCAAAAAATCATGCCAAAAATCATCATAAATGGAAGATCCTAAGTCAACTATGGTTTTTGAAAGTTACCTCATGGGGATGATTTTCTGGCGTGATGACTCGAGCGTTAGGGAAGAGGCCTGGAATAAGCTTGGATCTTCATCTCATCAAAATGAAGTTTCCACCGGTGATCACTATTTCCTCGTTGAGATCCACTTTTTTGGAGTATTTCTCCAAAATAAAGTGTGATTGCTAAATGGGTTTGGGAGCTCTAGGAGAGGAGAATGAGAGGAATGGATGAATCCTTCAGTCTATAATACCTTGGAATGAAAAGTGAACGAAAATCACACTTTTCTTTGAATTTTTGACTCCAAACTCATGTCATTTGGCTTGGGGTGGCTGGAAATGGAAGGGAATCATCCTAGGCTCACTTTGGTTGGCTAAGGCATGGAAAGTGGCTACTATGAAGGAAAAATGGGTGTCCTAGCTAAGGGGAGATGAGAGTCTTTCATGCAAGTGTTTTAATGGGAGAGGTGAGGTGATTTCACCACCCCATGAGTCATGGATGCCCCCAAGCACTCCATGGGTTAGAAAATCAATGTCCTTGGTGTTTAGGTGGACTAATGAATGAGTTGCAAGCGACCAAGGAAGAGAAATGGCCACTTGGGTAATTGTCTTTTCTCATGGGATGCCCTTGACCTAAGGGCAAAGTGGTCATTTGGTATTGAATTTGATTTGAATAGATTTGAAATGAGTTAAAAGTAAATTTGACTAAATTTTATGTCATTTGAAGTTCCTTTATTTAATTTGGGTTAATTTGACCCATTTGGGTCAAAAAGTTAGGTTGGCCAATTGATTGGGTCAAACCTAGAGTTGGGTCAAGATCAAATGAGTATATTGGTTCAATTGGTTTCAATCAATTTGGTTTAATTTTGATTTAATTTGGCCAATTTTTGATCCTTTAGGTCAATTTGGGCTAAGTTGACCAATTTGACCCAATTGACCAAATTGGCTTGCATTATGGTTTGGTTTGGTGATTATTTTGGAATATGTTGCAAGCTTTTTTTCAATCAATTTTGGTTTGATTTGATTTTAGCTTGTTTGACCTTTAGGTCAAGTTGGGTTCATGGTCAATTGGGCTAGGTTGGGTCTAGTTGACAAATTGGTCAAATTTTAATTGAGTGGTCAAGTTCCATAATCAATTTGGAGTGAACTTGAGCCATTGGTTGTAATCAATTTGGTTTAGGTTGCAATTTAGCTAGTTTGGGTTCATATGGGTTAAAGGTTGACTTGTCAATGGGATAGGACTTGGTTTGACCCAATTAACCATTGATTATCCTATGATAATCAACAAAACATGACATGAAGTTTGGATTGGCTTAATTCACTTTGATTTGGATTGAAATGGATTTTAGTTCATGTAAGTCAAATTGGCCACTTCGGGTCAAGTGAGACAATTGGGTTTAGTTGGCTTGATCAATGATTGATTCAAGTTTGGTTGAACTCACATATGAACTTGTGATTGAAATATAAATCCATTTGTAAGTGATTTGAAGTCAAATGGGTTTTGATTCATTTGATGATTTCAAGTTCAAATAATGAACATGAGTTTGACTTGGGTTTGATTATTTTTAATTTAGTTTGGTTTGAGGATTGAAGTTTAGATTTATTTTGGATTTATGATTGAAGGATTGATTAAATCATGAAGAAAAATCATTGAGTTTGATTTGGCTAAAAGTTCAAGAATTTGACTTGAAAGGCTTAGGTTGGATTTTAGTTGAATTTGAGTTTGAGTTTTGAATTTGGTTTTGAATATTTGAATTTATATTTTATTTATATTTATGAATATAAATGAGAATATAAATGGATTATGAGAAATTTCTTGAATTTGAATTGATTTGGATTTAATTTGAGCTAATTCCATAATATAGAATCAAAGGGGTTAGGAAAGATTTTTGGATTTTGAATTTAAGTTTTGGATTCAGTTGGATTGATTTGAATTTATATTTTATTTATATATGTGAATATAAATGAGAATATAAGTGGGTTATGAAACATTTCCTTAATTTGATAAGGCATACCATAGGTATTTGTCAACAAAGGACACCCAATAGGTGTGGTGTGATTGACAATGCATACCACACATATTGGTGTTTACAGAGATGATCGACAATGTTGAATGATTCACAAGCACTAACAGAAATGATCTACTCCCAAAGCAGAGGTGTAGAAGGAATCAAGAGCTTAGTGTATTGTTACTCCACTCATGTCAGAGACATAAGAGAGTGGAGGAGGAATCCACTAGGGATTGAGTATGTGAACCTTTCACTTGGGAAACAGGTTCAAATCATCCTCTGAGAGATGAGAGATTTGATTTGAGTCTCACTGGGGAGAGATTGATTTAACTTTTAAATTTATTTTAATTATTTTAATTTGATTAACTCCACTGGGGGAGGTTGATTGGATTTGTTTTGTTGAATTTATTTTGTTTATTATTTAACTCCATTGAGAGAGGAGGGTTGAATTTATTTTAGATTTTAAATTTTGAATTTTGGATGAACCCTATTGGTTTGCGATGGATCACACTGAGTAGGAGCCATGGGGGCCCAGACCTAGCTCAGATTTACCAATTCAAAAGGGTAGTCTACCAAATACATTGTAGGACTAGCCAACCAAAGGGGTGCCTTTCGGTATGCAACAGCGGCACTAGGAAGAAAAAATAGTAGACTTACATACTCCAAAAGTAAGGACTAGTTGCTGGCATGATCCATTGGCAAGGTAACGGATTGAACCCAATCTAGGGCTAACTATTGAGTGAATGCCACTGGGGGACTTAGATCAGCTCAAGGATAGTCAAGAGTAATTTTATTTTCAATTTTATTTTAGATGAATACAATTAGTTTGTGATGGACTGCATTGAGTAGGGACCACAGTCGCCTTGATCTATTAGAGGTTTACTAATCTAAAAGGGTAGTCTACTAACCACACAGTAGGACTATCCAACTAAAGGAATGCCTTTCGAGTTGATAGTATCAAATCTAGTGAAGAAAGCTCGACTCACATTTTCCATAAAATCACTAGAGTGACACATTAGTGAGGTAACATATCAACTCAACTTAGGGCTGACTTAAGGAATGTCACTAGATACTTAGATCGACTCAATTCAGTAATTTCATTTTTTAGTTATTTTGATGGATCCTATATTACGATGGGCCTTGAATAGATGTATTACCCAAGATTTTACCAATCAAAGGTATAGTCTACCAACCAGAGGGATGCCTTTCGGTGTGCAATGGTCAAGTTATGAAGTAAGTGTGGAGACTCACATCTTCCAAAAAAAGGAACCCCTAGGGTGATCTTGCTTTGCAACAAACCATCCGAGATGACCAATTAGTAAGTGGACTCACTCAAGGATAGTCAAGATTAATTTCATTTTAAATTTGTTAGTTCTAATGGATTCTCTTGGTTTGTGATGGATCACATTGAGAAAGAGCTTATATTAGCCTAGACCTATCTCAAATTTACTGAACCAAATGGAGTAGCTTCCCAATCGATGGGAGAACTATTGGACCAAAGGAGTTCCTTTCAGTTTTTAATGATTAATTCAAGGGAAGAAAGCTCAGGGACTCACATCTTCCACTATAAAAGACCATTGGGGTGATCGGTTGCTTTGGACAACAAATTAAACCCACAGAGCCTATTAATCATGCTAGGAAGAATGCGTCATAGTCATCTTAAGAAGAATGACTTGGGTTAACTTTGCATGGTAGATTGAACCCAACCTAAGGGTGACTACAGAGTGAATACTGACCTGGGGATTTATCTCAACTCAAGTAGTTAGTCAATTCTTATAGGGAGTTCTACTAACACTACCCTAGAGATAGGGCCTGCTTGGGAAAAGGGCCCTTTGGGGGCTTGAATTTCTAATCCATAAGTGAATTAATGTATTTATTTTGTTTGTTTGTTTATCGCGGACCATGTTAGTTTGTGAGGGATCAAATGGAGAAAGAGCTTATATCAGCCTAAACTTATCTCAGATTTACTGAACCAAAGGAGAATCTGCGCATCCGTTGAACAAATTCTCTAACCACAAGGATGGCTATTAGGAAAGGGGATTGTCCAATCCAAAAGTAACCATTAGTATCTAAATGGGGTTGCAAAGGATGTGATCCAAATAGAATGCCCGTAGGGAGAGGGGTCTCTAAGGGCTTAATCTAAAACACTGAAGAAGATGACATGGCTAATCATATATCAAATAGGTATTTGGTGGCCAACTCAAGAGGAAAGCATGGGAACTCACATCTACTAAGAGCGGTGTATCCATCGAGTAAGTCACTGTCAGCATAGCAAACATTAACCAACCTAAGGTGCCCGTCAGTTTGCAACAATCAGCCTAGGAGGAAAGCTTGGGGACTCATATCCTCCTATAGTTAAATTGATTACTTGGATAGTCTGTCTTTGGCTCGACAGGTGTTATTTGACCTAGGGTGACTACTGAGTGAATGCTACTGAAAGAATTATATCGACTTAAATGTAGTCAAGAGGAAAGGAGCCTCTAAGGGACTTATCTTAGACCTCAAGTATACTCAACCTAGTTAGTGCATGATGGCTAGTTCAAGAAGAAAGCTCAGAGACTCACATGTTCTTAAACAAAGTCAACATGTGGTAGCTTGTTGGTTATAGTAAAATCTACCAAACTAACAAGGTGCTCGTTGGTTTGCAATCATCAAGTTAGAAGAAAGCATGGGGACTCACATCTTCTGACAAGTGACCACTAGGGTGACACACTAGCGAGGTAGCATGGAGCAGCTAATGAGTGAGTGTCATAAGGGGCTTTCTCTCAAATCAAAAATAGCTTGGGACAAAAGATATTTGTTTATTTTCATGTTCGTGTTAAAGGGAATAGGATGCCTCTTGAGTTCTCTTACACCTACCTTAAAGACATTTGGGGTTAGTTGTGCTAATCGAAATAAGATGCCTCTTCAGTTCTCTCACACCTATTCTAATAGTACTGAGAAATTGTGTTTGATTGTGTTTATTTCATGAAAGAAGGATAGGATGCCACTAGGGGACCCTTACACCTACCCTAAACATGCCATTAAGGATTCACAAGATAAGCAAATAATGCTTTCAAAAGAAGAGAATATTTTGATGAAATGGAATTAGATTTTTTTGTTGATTGATAGAATTATTTTCAAACATGATTTTTATGGGTAATATTTCTTCAAATAGAGCCCATTGATTGGAAACATTGGACGTTCCCCTTTATAATTGATGAGTTGATAAGATCCTCCTTGGTAGGCCTTATCTATGACAAAAAGGCCTTCCCAAGTGAGTTCAAACTTGCCTCCCATCTTTTGACGGGCAAAAATTGGTCTCCTTAGGACTAACTCAAGTTCTCTTACTCAAAAAGACTCAAGGAGGACAAGTTTGTTATGAACTTGAATCATTTTAGCCTTGTATAACTTGAGGTTCTGGCACGCCCGTAGGGGACACTTTTTCAAAGCTTCTAGCTCTTCTAACTTCAACTTTGCATTATCCTCTATAGTGATCTTGCTACCCAATGCTATCCTTAGTGATCAAAGTTGAACTTCTAAAGGTAGAACGGCTTCGAACCCATACATTAAGGAAAAGGGGGTAGATTGAGTTGGAGTTCAGTATGTTGTGTGGTAGGCCCACAAGGTTTCAACCAACTGCTCATTCCATAGCCATTTGTTGTCATCAAGAGTCTTCTCTAGTATTTGGATGAGAGTTTTGTTGAATGCTTTTGTTAAGCCATTTGCTTTAGGATAGTAGATGGTGGAGTATCTCTAATCTATACCCAGTATTTTGGCAAAACTATTGATCTTGGTAATTTTGAATGCAGTACCATTATCAGATATAATTTGCGAGGCACCGTGAACCTATATACAATATGGTTCCAGAAAAACTAAAGAATGATAAGTTGTGGCCTTTTTAAATGGGATTGCCTCCGTCCACTTGAAAAAGTAGTCGGTGGAAGCTAAGATGAACCATGACCCTTAGAAGAAGAAGGGTTGATCCGACCCACAACGTCAATACCCCAACACTTGAATGGCCATGAGGCTAGTGTAGCGTGTAGAATATTAGGTGGATGGTGTAGGACCACACCTTATACCTGACACTGATGGAATCTCTAACTATATCCATGTAGTCTGTAATCAACAAAGACCAATAGTATTCTAATCTCTTAATTTTTGTCTTCATCTTTGGACCAGATTGATGCGCTTTGCATAGACTTGATTGTACCTCAGTTATAATGCCATGGGCTTTATGTTTATCTAAATAGCATAACCATATTTGATCGAGGGGGTTGGTACAATGCCATGTGAGAGAGCTCTCTATTTTACCTGATGAGCTTGTAACTTTTCTTAATGTAATTTCCTGGTGTTCAAATAATCAATGAACGGTTGCCTCTAATCCAGCTCCTTATTCTTATAGGCAACAACAACCTCCCCTTTAGGAGAAAGTCTCTCGATGAGTTCACAATCAATAAGAGATATGAATTATCTATTTTAGACCCTTATTGGAATGGACTCATCTTCTGGTCATGCCAATTCATTATCAAGTTTGGTCAAAGCATCTGCTATTGCATTCTGTACTCGGGGAACCTTGTAGATGGTGACTTCAGGGATTTGGGCCAATAGCATCATTATAAACTCATGGTAATGATGAAGCTTGGGTTTGAAAATCTTATGGGACCCAACAATCTGGTTGATGACCAACAGAGAATCCCCAAAATGTCGATACTCTTGACACTGATTACGATAGCTAACTCCAGACTGGCAATCAAAGCCTCATACTCGGCTTCATTATTGGTGCATGGGTTGGAAAGATAGTATGAGAATCTCATCTCATCACAGTCTGGAGTTAAGAGAACTATTCCTTCCCCCGCCTTTCCTGGAAGAGTAGATCATGGTGCTTCCCCTTTATGAAAAGAAGCTGCACCATTAAAATAAATCTCCCATCGGTGATTGTCAACCTCCCATAAAT
Source organism: Cymbidium sinense (assembly GCA_021442155.1). Taxonomy (NCBI): domain Eukaryota; kingdom Viridiplantae; phylum Streptophyta; class Magnoliopsida; order Asparagales; family Orchidaceae; genus Cymbidium; species Cymbidium sinense. The sequence goes on from CM038226.1 coordinate 56,257,541, forward strand.
TTATGATTTGTTCATCAGGGAGATCATCACTAAGTGTAGAATTAGTAGGAAGTGAGTGTGCTGCTAAGAAATCCACTAGTGCTTATCCTTTTACTACACGGAGGGGTACAAATTGGATATCAAACTATGAGAGAATAATGGACTATCATGCCAAACATTTGGATATCGTTGGTCATGTCATGAGATATTGTAGTGGATTGGTTCTGGAAATCAAGTTCACCTTATGAGAAAGCATATAGTGCCATAGCTTTTGGGAGGCAATGATCAAAGCTAGGCAATATTCCTTAATAGGTGGGTAGTTCACTTCAGCAAGAATCAGACAATGGCTGAGGTAGTAGAGAGCACTCTCTATTCTTTCATCATTGGCTTGGGTCAACAGAGCACCGATGGAATCATCCAATGCATCAGTGTAGAGGATGAGTGGTCTGTCCGAGTAGAGGCTGATAGAATTGGCGCTTCAACAAATACTACTTGATATCTTTGAAGGCTTGCTAACAATTGTCATACCACTTGAACTTTGCATCCTTTTTGAAAAGTGTTGAGAATGGCTTGCATCTCCCCGATAGGTTGGAAATAAAGCATCTTAGATATGCCAACTGTTCTTGGAAAGATTTGAGTTGAGTTAAACTCTTAGAAGGTTGCATTTTTAAGATAGCTTTGATCTTTTCTGGGCCTATTTCTATTCCTCAATGTCGGACAATAAACCCAAGGAATTTCCTTGAAGCTACTCTGAATGCACACTTCAAGGGATTCATTTTGAGGCTATATTATTTTAACCATTTGAAAACTATTCTCAAGTCAAAGAGATGGTCTTCCTTTTCTCTGCTCTTGACTACTAGATCATCAATGTAGCACTCAACCTGATGATGGATGAGCTCGTTGAAGATCTATGTCATGGCCCATTGGTATGTAGCACCAGCATTTTTAAGGCTGAAAGGCATGACCCTATAACAAAATATTTTGATTGGGGTTCGATAAGTAGTGTTTCTTTCATCCTCAGGGGCCATCTTGATTTGGTTATAGCCAGATGACCCAACCATGAAAGAGAAAATTGCATGAGATGAAGTGATGTCCACCATTAATCCTGGTATAGGAAGTGGAAACTCATCCTTAGAACATGCCTTATTTAAGTCCTTAAAATTAATGCATATGTTAATTTGGCCATTCTTCTTCTTAATTGGTATGACACTGGCTAACCAGATAGGCTATTTTTCTTCCCTGATGAAACCAATATTGATCAATTTCTTTTGCTTCATAAATGACTTGTTGATTGATTTCTAATCGCATGCCTCTAGGAGCTTGCTTGATAGGGTTAGCACTAGGAGCTATTGCTAGTTTGTGGACTACTACGGTAAGAGATAATCTGGGCATCTCTTCATAACTCCATACAAAGTAATTTTAAACTCAGTTAATAGCCTAACTAAGTCATTGGTTTCTTTTTCATTCAACAATAAACTGATGTATATTGGGCGTAGATTTTCATCCATCTGAAGTTAATTTCTTTAAGCTTTTCAATTGTTGAATGGATTCCTCTTCAAATTTTTGTGGTGCATCTTTGATTTAGAGATCATCTAGATTATTTGAGGTTTCTAAACACATATTCTCATAAGGATTGTTATTGTGTGAAAAGAACCTATCAGACTCTAAATAATTGGTAACAACTAAGCAACAATCATTATCATTGATTGGACCCACTATACTGAATCCTAGTCTTGCTCTTAGTTATCCTTCCCTGCTTGTATTATTTCACAACTTCTCAAAATACTTTGACTTGAGCTTGGACCATGTATGAGGGACCAAACCTTTCTGTATAAGATTATGAACACAAGGCGATTAAAAGTCAAATTGTAATTCCATTAATTCCTGATATGAACTCTTCTCAAGTTCTACATCAACTTCAGGACTTTAGGAGGATGATCCAAAAAGAATATCTTTGGCATCATATCACTGGAAGGCTTAGGGGATCCTTAACTACTAAACCTTCAACTTTTTGGGTGAAAGTGAGGTTAGAGCTAAGGTTCCCAACTGCTGTGATAATTTTACATACATCTAATTCAAATACATTGTTTTATCTGGAGGCTCGATCTTCATCGATGTCCAGCTTGAGGGTAACCTCCATTGGAAAGCCGTTGAGAGGGGTTGGCTGGTATGTGTGGTGTTTATTTTTGGGGTGTGGGACACCATGCAGATCTTAGGAGGTACTTATTGAAGTGATCAGGTATGACATTAACGAATGATGTACTATCTCGAAAGATAGAAATCATCACCTTATAATGGACCTAATCACCTAATAATGACTCCTAAGGCATGATGAGTCGTTTAATATTCCAGAGATCTTTCCCCTACTTTACATGAAAAAGTAAAGTAAGATTTATTTTAAGCTAGGTTCATTAAGTTTCCTATGGAGGGAAGCCCTCATAGTTAATTACATCCTAAGGAATGAGAATTCCTTAAGAATACTCTTTATTAAAGTAGATAATTAGGATCTCCAAAGATTTCAAGGTTAAGACTATCAAATAATTAGCTATTTTAGAAAATCAAATGGGATAGATCAAGGAGAAGACTTATTTTTAGAATCCAAATGGAGAAAGTAGGAAATGCTCATGATACTTGGAAGCCTAATGAGCATTCCAATCTACCCTATAGTTGGGCTTTATAATTTTGAAATTGAAGAGAGTTAATTATTTGAGTTGACATTTTATTAGATTGCTAGGGCTTATAATTCTATAACATAAGATTATGGAAATGCCTAAGAGATGAGGATTTATACTTGTAGCCAGAAGGAAACAGCTACCTCAGATTCCTAAACTAAGGAGCCTTGGTACAAAATAAAGGCACGACCTAAATCTAAGGAAAAATGGGTATATGGTTTACCTCCACAAGAGAGAATAAATCACCTATGACTTAGGGTGGTAGCCAGAACTCTCCTCCTGCTTTAAATCCATGTAGGCAAGTCTTATGATTTGCAAGATGACTAAGTTGTTGTTCATTTAGAAAGAAAACTAAGTCCTTAGACTCACTCCCTAAGAGACTAGAGCATGAGTGATTTGAATTCATGACTTAATCTAATGCAACTTTTTTCAAATTTATTTTATTCTTTTGAACTTTTTGTTTTGACATAGGCTATGGGATTTTGTATGCCTAAATGCATGAGAATTTGATTATGGGCCAAATCAAGAGAGAAAGGGGTGTCTTCCACCAAAGTCTCTCATAGGTTAAGCCTTGATTCTCTGAAAAGGATGGAAGTCCCCTCTTAACAAGAGTGAAAGAATATGACATGCATGATATTATACATTCATCCATCCAGCTAAGGGGTTACTAAAAATTTTATTATTTTGATTTAATTTCTAGGCTTTTATGTGAGGTTATGAATTTTTTTAAAATTTTAGTTATGAGTTGTTAATTGGGGTAGAAAATTAATTTTATCCTAAGCCTACATAGACACATTGCATCAATCATATAGAAACTATGAAAAGCATATTGTTCTAATGCGCAATCTAAACACAACATCAAACAATTTTATAGACTACCATAAAAGAATAAAAGGCCAGTGCGGTCGGGTTCCAGACACCCGAAAGAGAAAAAAAAAGGGTAGTGAGCTTTACACTTATACAACCCGGATTACAATAATATATATGCTATGGGGTCTTCTTTTCTTCATTTCTTCATTTCTTTCTTTTGATTTGATTTGCTCCAAAGGCATCACAGGCACCCAGGACTAAGCCTTGACCCTTGCTCATCCTAATCCCCCATAACACTAATCCTAATTCTGAATACAAAATTACATCAAAAATAAGAAAGTAAATCTCGCTACACCTGCAAAATAAATATTAGCTAAACACACCATACAACCCAAGCAGTTATATGAATAATTTAGACTTAGCACCCACACATGGGTAACCAAGCCCACTAACATGGGTTAGCGCTAAGCAACACAAAAAGCATTTATATTTTATTATTTAAGCACAACCTCCTACAAAAAACAAGATTAGGCTAATAACAGCCTAACATCCAGTCTAAACAATGTACACCCTAACATCCAGTCTAAAATATTACATCATAAAATAAAACACAACATCATACATACAACACCCTAACTTAACATTAGAAGTGGTGGCTTAGTATTCTAATATGTGTGCTTAAGGCTTGTGTGACAAGACTTTACTAGGCTTCTTTAGTTTAAGTTTCAATTTGGAGTTTGAATTTGTTTAAATTTTACCTTTGGGTGATTTCAATTTAAATGATTTAATGATTTACTTTTCATTTTTATTTTTAATTTTATTTGGTTAAAGTGATGTTTAAGTTTTCAAGAATGAAGAGTAGAATGAGTTCCACTTGTAGATGGAACTCACCCTCTACATCCTAATTCTAAAGAATCTAACAAGGTCTTTTACCTTAATTAGCCCATTTGAATTGTGTAATTTGTTTGATTTGATTCATTTGACTTGATTTAGAATTTAGAATTCGAGTTTGTTTAAGTATATGATTGATTGATTTTAGATTAGAGTTTTAGTTTAATTGCATCTTGATAATTCAATATCCTTAATATCTAGTGAAGTTTGTTTAAGTTCATGTGTTTTGGTTGATTAATTTTAGATTAGATGTTTGATTTAATTGAATCTTGATAATTCAATATCCTAAATTAATATTTAACTCTTTTTTTTTTATCATGGTTGTGACTTAACTTTATGTTTGTTTAATTCAATTGTGGTTCATTTATTTGTAATTTGATTGGATTAGATTAATTGAAATTTTATTTTGATTTTAATTGGGCTTGATTCTTTGTAATTAGGATTTTATTTTAATCACATCCATTTATCATGTTCATCAAAGTTTGGTTTGAATTTTGACTTCATACATTGGATAGTTGATTAGTTTATCTTATTTAAGTAGGTTGAATGAGATTTGATTTCATTACATATTAAATTGATGAGAGTCTTTCTTAATTTAGTTTAATTTGATTTGATTAGTTTTATTGGTCTATGGGTTTGCTTAGGATCAATGTGATTATAAGATTAGTTTAATTAAGAAGTGTATTTATGTTAATTATAAAGGTTTATTTAATTTTTAATTTGGTTTCATATTTGTTTAGACTAATGATGTAATTAATGACTTAATGGTTTAGGTTTAATTTTAATTTTATTTAATTGCATTTTGATTGATTAAACTTAAGTTTAATTTGATTAACTTAATTAGTTTGTTTAAGAGGTGTAATTAATTATTAAATTAAATAAAGATTTGTTTAATTTTTAATTTGATTTTATATTTATTTAGGTTAATGATGTAATTAATGAGTTAATGATTTAAGTTTAAATTAGGGTTTAATTAATATTTAATTGAATTTATGTTTAATTAAGCTTAGGTTTATTATGATTAATTTAATTAACTTAATTAGTTTAGTTATTTGGATTAATGATGTCATTAATTAGTTAATGATTTGAGGTTAAATTTGGATTTAATTAGTATTTAATTGAATTTATGTTTAATTAAGCTTAAGTTTAATATGATTAATTTAATTTACTTATTTAGAATATTTAATAGGTGTGATTAAATTAATTAGTAGATTAATTAAGTGTTTGATTTGAATTAATTTTAATCTGATTTATAAAATTAATTTGGTTTATTAAGATAATGGATTAATTTATTAAGTTTTCATTAATTAGATGTTTAATTAATTCAGTTTGATTAAGGGTCAATTAAAATTATTAAATTAATCAAAGGTTTGTTTAATTAGAGATTAATGATTTAATGATTTAGGTTTAATTTAGATTTTGATTAATATTTAATTGCATCTTAATTATGTTTGATTAAGCTTAGGTTTAATATGATTAATTTGATTAACTTAGTTTATTTAAAATGTGATTATTAAATTTAATTAGGGGTTTGCTTTAAGCTTAATTTTAGAGTTAGCTTTAATATGACTTATTTAAATTAATTTGATTAATTAAGGTGATGGATTAATTTATTAAGTTTGCATTAATTAGATGTTCGACTAATTAAGTTTGATTATTCATGATTAGGATTTTACTTGATTTGATTTATTTATTATGTTTGTTTGATTTCATTAATATGTTCGATTTAGTTATTAGGTTGAAATATTTAATGGTTATTTAATTATCTCATTCCAAATGGATGTGATTTAATCATATGTTAATTAAGTTTATTTTAATTTTATTTAGTTTAATTCGATTAGTATCAAATTATTAAAGTTTCTTAAATTTGTTGGGTTTTGAGTTTGATTTAAGATTTAATCATTTAATTGAGTTTTATTAACTTAAATAGGTTTAATCATATTTAATTTAATTTTCTCTAAGAATGATATTTCTGATTTGAGATTTGATTGACGATTGCTTAAGTGCAATTTAATTTTTGATTTTTGATTTAATATTTGAATTATATTTTAATTAACTTTTTAATTGATTAAACTCTAATCTTAAGTGTTTGTTTGGGGTTCATTAAGATTCAAAAGATCACATCATTTTCTTAAGAGTTCTGGATGTCAATTGAAGTGATTTAGGTCATTTTTAAAGATTTTTGCAAAATTTTGAATTTTTATTTAATTTATTTTGTTAAGATAGATAATCTGAATTTTAAAATTTAATTTCTCATAATCCAGAAGTCATTTTAACTTGAAATTTTTATGGAAAGTGTGTTTTAACTTTAATTTCGATCTCTTAAAATCTCAACTTAATCTAACTTATATTTTTGGCTTAATTAATAAAATATGATGCTCACTAAAACTCAATTTCAGCTCAAAATACTCAATGAAATTTGGGATTTTGAGTTTGTTGGATTCCTCTCAAAAAGATGAATCCAATGAGCTCTTATTTGTAATTTGTGTTTAAGTATTTTATTTTCTTTGAATTTTTGAAGTTTTAGGAGTTTTAAATTATAATAATAATAATTATTATTTTTATATAAAAAGGGAGATACGCGGTTTGGGCGGGAAACACAGTGACCCGCACCTCACTCTAGACCATCCGATCGCAGATCGAATGGTCCATATCGATAGAGAGGCGGATCGCGATTGTGATTTGAGATGTCCAATCCGGCTGATCCGCTCATCGTATCACTTGATTTGAGGCCGCGATCCACGCCTTGAGATCCATCCGTGAACCATGTGACGGATGGTGTCGTAAGTCAGTATGTGAATAGTATTTTTGGGTATTTTGGAAAAAGATGGGTTTCTAAAACTTGTCCAAAGACCCATTTTTTTGATTGTACCAAAAAAATTCTATTTCCTAATTGGGATGATTTAAAGTAAAAATGTTGGATTATCTAAGGAAAATTCCTAAAATCAAGGAAAATTTAGTACAAAATATGCGAAATCCTAAGGTCGGCTATGGTTTGATGAAATTTACCTCACCGAGATGATTTTCTGCATGAAGATCCATGAGCTTTCTATGTGAAGCTTTGGGGTGATCTTTAGCCTTTGCCTCTCTTTGGAACGTCGCCTTCGATGTTTGCCATTCACTAAGAGCAATTATATTTTTTTAGCTCAAAATGGCTAAAAGAAGTGGGGATGGGTTCCTTGCTTTGGGAGCTTTTGGGAGCTGAAGGGTGGTGGGAGAAAGAGATCTCAAGCCTCATCTCCCCCTCCTTTTATAATGGCCGAAAATACAAGTTTTTTTTGAATTATTTTGGCTCCAAATTGATTTCCATCTTATTGGGCTAGTTGGGATGGATCTAGATTGATTGAGGACTTAGATTTTTTGCTCAAAAGTCCTCTTTCGCTATCATATGATCAGATTTATTCAATTGAAATATTGGGGACATGTGATGGGGAATTGAATGAGGTTGGGTAGAATCCTATGTGAGGGAGGATCTATGAGGGATTTAAATGGGTTGGGTTTATTTTGGCTGACCCTAAATGAGTTTGAGTTGGGTTTGATCAGCCCCCAATGGGTTTTGGCTTGGTTTGAAGGGGTTTGGCCCAATTTGGGTCATATTGGTCATTTTGGGTTAAATTGACCCATTTGACCAAATTTTGCCAAATTAGCTTAGGATATGGGTTGATTCATGTTCAATTTTGAAGATGAATGTGGTCTTAGTTTGAATTAATTTAGATTTAATTTTGATTTAGGCTAAATTGACCCTTAGGCCAATTTGGGCTGGGTCAAGTTGACCAATTGGGCTCGATTGATCAAATTGAGTTTAATTATGGCTTTGGTCAAGTTCAATAATCAATTAGAAATGAACTTGAGCCATTGGTTGCAATCAATTTGGGTAAGATCATGATTTGACCCGATTTGTTCCTTTAGGCCAATTTAGGTCAATTTGGATCAAATGGCCAATTGGGCTTGATTTTGCCCAATTGATTGCAATTGATCATCCTAGGGTGATCAACAATCATGGTAGAAGATTTTCATGAGCTTGGTTCAATCTAATTTAGGTTGGATTAGAAGTTGGGTCAAATGGGTCCTTTAGGTGACTTTAGGTCAAGTGCACCTAAGTGGGTCAATTGATTTGGTTTTAGTTTAATTCGAGTTTAGTTGAACTGATATATGAGCCCTAGATTGGAATATAAACTCAACAAGAATCAATTTGGAGTTTAAGGGGTTTTGGATCATTTGAACTTTTCAAGTCAAAAGGGCTAGGTTGGGTCTGACTTTGGTTGGTTTCGATTTGACTTGATGATTGTAAGTTTCATTTATATTTGGGTAGATAATTGAATGAATGATTGATTCAAGAGAAAATTCATTAGTTTTGACTTGATCTAGATAGAATTTGGCTAAGTCCAAAGAATTGGCTTAAAGGGTTTAGATTAAGTTTGGATTTGATTTTTGATATAGTTTTGGTCATTTGAATTTAGATTTCATTTATATTTGTGAATGTAAATGAAGAAATAATTAATTTATAAAGAGATCAATTGAGTTTGATTTGATTTAAGGAAAGTTTTGGCTAAGCTTATGAATATGGTTCATATGGCTTAGGAAGGGGTTTTAGGATTTGGATTTGATTTTGGGTTTCAATCATTTGGAGTCAAATTTTGAAATTAGATTTAGAATTTGAATTTGAATTTGAGATTTGATTTGAGAATTGAGTCTCAGTTTAATTTGAGAAAGTGTATCTAGATTTAGGCTATGGGATAGGTAATTTCCTTAAACCCTAAGGCATAGCCTAATCTTATGATTAACACTTCTAAGTCTCTAGGCTTAGGTTAGGTGTTCACCTAATCACTAGATGTGTCTTATGACTAAGAAAATCTTAGTGTATAGAAGAGTCCTAAGTCTAAGAAGAGGAGGTTAAAGCTCACTTCAAAAGTGAGGTCAACAGTATGCTAATCACATTTGACTCATCCTCCAAATTGGATTCCAAGTCTATGTGAATAGTAAAGTACTCTATGAAGAAAACATAACCCCTATTGGTGGCCAACTGTGTCTTCCACCCTAGAACCCACTCTATTTTTTCCTCTATCTCTGCTTGGTGGAGGTTGAGTCATCCTACCCATATGTCTATATGATGGAATGAACTATTGGTGGAATGTCATATGAAGCTATGTCTTCTTCAATTTCCCTTTATTGTTCACTTAGATTTTAGTTTTTCTTTTATTTTTCTTTTGCATTTTATTTTTCTTATTTTTCTTTTTCTTTTGAATTTAAGTTTTGTCTAAGTTCATGAGAAAGAGTATTTTGAGGAAGATAGTAGGTTGCATCCTCATATATCTCAACCTCTCTAATTGAAAATAGCTTTTCATCTCCTTCAACACAATACTCAATCCCATCCTTCTTGAACATAATGCACTGATGGAGGGAGGATGGAATTATCTTATTCTGATGTATCCAAGGCCTACCAAGCAAAATGGTGAATGAAGAATTTGAATAAATTATGTAAAACTTGGCTTCAGTCTTGCAGTCACCTATCTCCAAAGGTAACACTATGGAACTTAAAGCTCGCTCACCTTGTTTATTGAATCCTTTCAACATCATCTGATCTCCTCAAAGTGTGGAGATGTCAATCCTCAAATAAGCAAGGGTCTTTAGACTCATAATATTCACTGATGCACCTGAATCGATGAGAACTCTGACAAGTCTAAATCTATTTATGTCAACTATAATGTAGATGGGATGATTGTGCTCCATGTCTCCCATAAGTAGGTCTTCATTTGTGAAAGTGATTCCCTGAGCTTCTCTAGAATAATGTGCCTCCTCACCAATAGCAGTCAGCTGAGCTAATCATATCTCAGGATCAAGGAGAGCCTTGATTAATGATTCTCCCATCTATTTAGATAAGATAAGGGAATATATATGCTTAGCTTAGATGGAAATTTTCATAGGTGAGAGAGGACATTGTAGTCCACCTTGGGCTGATCCTGCACAAGAATATCCAAGAATGGAGCATCCTATAGAGGGGATTCTCAATCCTCTGAACCAATGACTTATTTCCCTCTCTCTTGAAGTGCTGCCCTAAGAGGTAGAACCTTGCCACTACAGAGGTTAACTTTGGTGATCTCTTGCGGAAGGGTAGTGGAAGGTTCTACCTGCACATCAGGCTCACCTACAACTTCTTCCATGGGACCCTCAAAATCGGATGATTCCAATTCTATCTCAAAGGGCAAACATGTAGTATTCAGAGTAGAAAATCCAACTCTGAATTAGAAAGAGGAGGATCAAAATTATTATAGTTGTTGTTTAGACTTGAAGAGTTATCATTATGAATAGATTTAGATAACCCATCAGAAGTGAGATAGATATAATTCAAGCTAGCTTTTTTCTTCAATTTCTTGGATTTGATAGGAGGTACAAAGTAGAAATCAAGTAAAGTAAGAGGGGTGAGGGATTCGATGCCCTCATCCTCTGATACAAGATGTCTACTAGAAGAACAAGAACTAGCTGAAGTAGCAAATTTCGCTGATGTGGTAGCTGTAATAGTGGACTGGAGGATGGACTCGGTCAATGGTTGCACTACTAGGCTATCTTGAGCTAGCACATGCTATTGCAACTGTTGAGTTCCCCCTTTCCCTGAGTTGGCTCTGGAAACTTGTAAACCTTCCTTGATGTTGGAGGTTTGAGCTAGCTCAGGTACCTGCAAAGAAAGTTTCTTGATTTTGGAGATAATTTTCTTTGAGGTTTTGGATAAAGAGATATCCCAACCTTCTTTGGTTTTGGAAGGATTGCAGTCATCCCCAAGGATTACCGTAATGGAACTAGAAGGTTGTTCCAAAAGATATTCCTTCAGGATAACTATATCACCCGTCTTGAAGTTATGTTCAAGCCAGTCCTTGAATGTAAAGCAATCCTGCAAAATATGACCTAGCATGCGATGGTAGGGGCAAAAGTTAGGATCATTGCTTTTGCCCACTTCCTCCAGCCTTCTAGGTTCGGGTTGCTGAAGTCAAGTTCCCCTAAGAGATTCTTAATGATTTTCCTAACTACCTCCCTCTTAAATGAATATGATTTGTTTAGTTTATCCAAAAGAGTAGGTAGACTATAGCTACCTGGCAGTGGGTATGTGTGCCACTGCTATTATTGATATGGCTGAGGAGGAGGTTGTGTAGGCCATGGAGGATGCTATGGCGGCCGGTAGGGCTACCTCGGTGGTGGTAGAGGAGGTGGAAGTGATGGCTATCCAGCACGAGGTCTCTCAAACTACTCTTATGGCCAGTTGTTTCCCCTTATCTACTACTATCACTGCCCCAGGCTTCTTCTCATATATCTTATGTGGCTTTGGCTTTGTTGGTAGATCTGGAGAAGGTAATTTTTTGGCTTCATCTTGCAAGCTAGCCTCCTTGTTGAATAATTTCTCAAAAGTTTTGATGTTGTTACCTTTGAGCATGAAGGCAACCAATGATATTCTTAAGTAGAATCTCGATGTCATGCTATTCAGATAGCTATGGTTCACATTTCATACTCAAATTACACCATTTAAGATTGTAATCAATGAGGGACTCACAATGGTTTTGTTGAGCCACAATGAGATGGCCAATAGTGACCCTTTGCTGAGCTCCAACAAAACTCTTCATAAAGAGTTGCTCTAACTCAGCAAAAGTCTTTACTGAACTATTGGGAAGTTCAACATACCAATCAAAAGCTATCTCTATTAAGCTACTAATGAAGGGACGGAAGAGTAAAGCATCACTACCACCAACGTTGCAACAACTAGCTCTAAAATGTGTGTTGTGTTGTCTCGGATTTCCACTGCCATCAAAACTCTTGAAAGAATGTGGCACCTTTGATTGGATTGCATCAAACTCCTCCGAGTAGAGTCTAACCTTTTGAAGTGATGATCCTCCTCGAGCTTGAGCCAATGCTTCTTTCACCTGTTGGTTAACTATGCTCTTGATATCTTTTTCTTGTATTGAGGTACTATCCTACCTTCCTATACATATTGGTGTTACCTTTCTCTAGAGGTAAAGTCTTAGTTGGGTCCAAGACATGCACCAACCCTGGCTGACTAGTCTCAGTTATGGTAAGATGAACTATTGGGGATTAGTTCTCATATGCTAAGATAGCTGCTAATAGATCTTCAAGCCTCTTCTCCATCCTATCTATCTTTTTATCTTTCTGTTTTATCTGTGTTAGGTGGTGTTGGGTCGAGTGGGCTATGTCTTCCTGCCGCAACACCTTCCAAAGTCTACTGATCTCTAAGGAGGGATCCCCTAGTATCTACCATGTAAACCCCTGCTGAGTCCATAACAAATCACCTTCATTGGGATCAAAGCTAATATTTTCCTCACATACCAATCATATCCTAGTATCTCCTTCTTTTGCATGAAATAGTGAGCTACTATGTCATCTAAAGAATGATTTGTCAAGACTGGCATAAATGCTTTTGGCTGACCAGTGGTGGCATCCACATCGTGTACTGTGAGGCATCGGATTTCCCCTGCTATCGGAGAATCAAGCCTGTGAGGGCTATACTCACTAGAAGATATACACTCTTGACTATCACTGACTTCGTATGAGGTGAAACTCTTAAGAGGTTCTATATCATGGGTGCAACTGGGTTGCCACCCTCTTCATCTACAACTGTTGTAACTATCTCCAAATCTTACTATGGTGGTGATGGTGAAGGGATGACCACTATGCTTTGGGGTCGCCATTCCTTCCACACCATAACTAAGGCAGAAGGTTGAGCAGGAGAGCTTGGCCTTGCCTTAGTAAGTGGTGTAGATGGGATGGGATCCCTTGGTCATAGTCAGATCACCTACGAGGTCCTCTTCTCCCCGGATGTGGCCTTTATGGCCTTAGGCAGAATTGTAGATGCTGAAACAAGAATGAACAATGATGGACAGGGGGTATAACGGTGTGGTGCACCACCAACTCTCTCAGAATAGAAGCTCTCCTCCTAGGATGGGTAGTCCCCATAAGGAGAATATAATCTCTATGATCGACTCAGGTAGTGCATCGATCAGAAAAATAAATGAGTGTTGAGGCCGCTAACTGCCAACTAAACCTCCGCCTCTCCTAGCTGGTGATATGAACTGAGGTATGGGCCTCCCTGGCCCTCTCCTATTGTAGACTCTTCCCCATGTTGTGGGGGATAACACATCTCAATTTAAATTGAGCCCTGAACTTAGATCGCCACCACCTCCCTGTAGTAAAACCAGGCCAACATATGACCTCCTACTCTGACTAACTGGGTGTTGAAATTGAACCACTGGTGGAGGTGAAGTATGGATCCTCCTTGCATCCCCTTTGTCAGACCTAGAGAGAGGATGAAATGGGTTCCCTATAAGTAGCAAGGAAACTAGAGTGGACAACTCCTCAACAACTAACCTTGTAGTTCCATCCATCTCTCTGGCGATGCATGTATGGTGCCACTTTATCATGCAATTTTTGTTCCTCCTTTGTGTCTTGGTGGGGCGGGCAGAGTAAGATCTAGACCCGACCTCAAAAGCAGGGGAGACTATCCCTGGGATTAGGGGAGCCTTCCCCTTGGAAGGTGCTAATGAGTGGGTGCTAGCTCTCACTAAGCAGCATGAGAAATAATCAGGTGCACTAGCGCTATTACAGACACTAGTACTAATGTTAGCATTATAAGAACTACCACAACCTTTCTCTTCAGTGAGGGAATATCAGAGTTCATGGCATATCAATCTGAATGACCGATTTCTGCCTAGTCACTGTGCTCCGGCTAATAGTGGTGAGGGGAATTCCCTCACAGGTAATCTTCTCCCCCTCAAAACCTTGTCCAAAGTGAATGAAGTGGGCGTAGTCAGAGCTAGGAAGGCTGGCTTGATCTAGGGCCAAGCCCATCTAGTGGGGAATGGTGAAAACATATTTCTATGCACCATTTTATCTAAAACTGACCGATCAAACTATCACTGAACAAGAGTCTGCAATGTTGAAAATAAAGTTGAATCAGATTTCTGTTGATTTGGAGTTTTCAATTTAGAATTTGAACCCATGCCCAGCATTTTGAAAATGTTAAGTCGAGTTCAAATGATTTAGAATACCTTTCGAGATTTGATTGGAAAGAGGAATTTTTTTGATATAGAATCCACTTTCAACAAATTTGGATATGTTGAAAATGAGTTCAAATATTTTTGGAGAGATGCTGCCATAGGTTCAAATTTTAACTTTAATTTTGATTTTGAGGACACTTTATTTAACAAATTTGGGTATGTTAAAGTAAAGGGTCAATTGATTTTGTTTTAGATTTGTGATTTTTGAAATTTTACTCACTTAGCAAATTTGGGTATGCTAATTGAGATGTTTGAAAACAATTTCTTCTTTTTATTTTTTTGCATGTTTTGTTTTGTGTGAATCATGTGAATTTTGAGAATGGAATATTCACTAAGCAAATCTGGGTATGCTAAATGAAGAATCCAAATGTTTTTATTATTTTGAGAAAGAGAATATTTACTTAGCAAATTTAGGTATGCTATATAAATGATCCAATGTGATTGATTTTGTTCTCTTGATTTTTTGGAGAGAGGACTTCTACTTAGCAAATTTAGGTGTGCTAAATAGGAGATTCAATTGTGCTTTTATTTTGATTTTGTTGAAAAGATGATTCTTAGCAAATTTAGGTATGCTAAGGAAATCCAAAATTGTTTCATTGATTATTTTGAAGAGAGGATCCTTAGCAAATTTATGTATGCTATGAAATTCAAATGTGGTTTGTTTTGACTTTTGTTGATTTGTGAAAAGAGGATCCATAATAAATTTAGGTATGCTAAGGGAATCTAAGTGTGTTTCATTATTTTGATTTTATTTGAAATGAGGATCCTTAGCAAATTTAGGTATGCTAAGGAAATCAAAATGTATTTTGATTTCGAAGAGAGGATTTTTACTTAGCAAATTTAGGTATGCTAAATGAATGATCCAAATGTTGTTTTATCTTTTGAAAAGATGTTTATTGATTTTATTTTGAAAATATGATCTTCACTTAGCAAATTTGGGTATGCTAAATGAAGAATCCAAATGTCACTTTAATTTTGGAAAGATGATCGTTAATTTTGATTTTTGAAAAGGTGTTTGTTGATTTTATTTTTGAAATGATGATTGTTGTTTTTTATTTTGAAATGAAATCTTCATTCAGTAAATTGAGTATATTGAATGGAGATATTCATTTGTACTTTTGGAAAATATAATTATTGATTTTGATAGAAAATGAAAACTTTCATTCAATAAATTTGAGCATATTGATTGGAAGTGTTCATTTGGGCTTTTGGAACATGTGATTGTTGATTTTGATTGAAAATTAAAACTTTAATTCACTAAATTTAAGTATATTGGATGTCAGTGTTCATTTGTGCTTTTGGAAAATGTCACTTTTTATTTTGATTGAAAATTAAATGAAAGTGTTCATTTGTGCATTTGGAAAATGTGACTTTTGATTTTGGACCAAAAAATGAGAACTTTCATTCAATAAACTTGAGTATATTGAATGAAAGTGTTTATTTGTGCTTTTCAAAAATGTGACTTTTGATTTTTGATTGAAAAATGAAAAATTCATTCAATAAACTTGAGTATATTGAATGAAAGTGTTCATTTGTGCTTTTAGAAAATATGATTATTGATTTTCATTTTGAAATGTTTCTACATGTAAAAAATTGTGAAAATTGCTAGATGTAGTGTAAGTATTTTCTTAAGTGTATTTTGAAAAGGTGCTTTTGAAAAGCAAATCTCCTATGAAGAATTTATTTTATCTTTATTTTTAGAATGAACCTTTCCTTACCATAAAAATGGTAAGGAGGAAGTCTTTGATTATTTTCTTTGTGTTCATTTTTTTTATTTTTACCCATTGGGGAACCCAATAGGGGTTTTAAGACCAACATGGGGTGAGGTCCTAAAACCAAAAGATGTTGCTAGCTTAACTTAAGGATGAAATAAGCTAAGTGCCAATGAAAAGAAAGATAGTCTTGGATTCACACAAAAGTATAAACCCACTATTGATACTTAGAGATAACAATCATTTACCAAAGTTGGAGAGAGGAACCTTCCCCAGAGGAGTCGCTAGAAAAATCTGTGGTGAAAATATTTCTGCCTTCATCTATCCTTTTGAAGAGGATAAATGAAAACAGAAATATATGCCTTTAGTTGGGACACTACATAGATCCGTAGATGTTCTTATTAAGGTGATCGAGTATGACATTGAGGAGTGGTGTACTATCTCAAAAGATAGAAGTCACCACCTGATGGACTAATCACCTTATAAAGACTCCTAAGGATAATGGGTCTATATGTACCAGAGATTCTTTTACAATATAAAAAAGTAAAGTAGGGTTTATTTTAAATCGGGTTCATTAAGTTCCCTACAGGGAGGGAGTTATTATCAAAACCAAATGGAGATTAGTAGGGGATGCTCATGATACTAGGAAGCCTAGTAAGCATCCCAAACTATTCTATGGTTGGGTTTTACATTTTTGTAATTGAGAGGAATTATTTGTTTGAGTTGAATTTTTATTAGAAGTTTAGGGCTTATAATTCCATAATGCAAGGTCATGGAAATACCTATGAGGTGAAGATTTATGCTCACAGTCCCAAAGGGAAATAACAATCTCAGAACCTAAATCTAGGGAGCTTTGGTGAGGGCCAAGCCAAGACCTAAATCTAAGGTAAAATGAGCATATGGTTTACCTCCACAAAAGAGGATAAAATACTCGACTGTGGACTTACAACCGCCTGGGGGTGGCCACCAACTAACTCCTCTTACAATTTTAAATACATGTAGAAAAGTCTTATGCTTTATGCAAGATAGCTAGCCTATTGTTTATTTAGAAAGAGTAAGTCCTTAAACACACTCCCTAAGAGACTAGATCATGTAGGACATGATTAATGACTTAAATCTAATGCAAATTTTTCATATGCTTTATTTTTATTTTTTGGACAATTCATTTGACACATGCTTTATAATTTTTTTTATTCCTAATGCATGAGAAATAAAATTATGGGCCAAAATCAATAAGATGGGAGGTGTGTTTCCACTATAGCTCTTAAAGGTCAAGCCAAGTTCTTTAGCATGGGTGGAAGCCCTCCAAATCAAGAGTGAATCAATATGTTTTTATGCATGATGTTAGGAAAGAAAAGACAACATCCAACTAAGGGGCTGCTAATTCTTTTATCTTAATTTAAAGCCCAAGCTTTTGGTGAGGTTATGAGTTATTTATTTTAAATTTTGAGTTATTTAATTTAGTAGAAGATTTATTTTTCCCTAAGAGCCTAATCGTCATCTAGGCCATACATCAAAGCAAGGAAGAAACTAAGAAAACATGAAATTTTTAATGAACAAGCTAAACAAAATATCAAACATTTTATAAAGCTAACAGAAAAGAATAGAAGACCAAGTGTGGTCGGGCACCACCCCAAAACTTGAAAATAAATTGGGTAGCTGAGCTTTTTCCTTATACAACCCAAATTATAAATGAATTAATTATAATTAAGCAAGGAATTCTTGTTATGGGGTCTTCATTCTTCATTTCATTATTCTTCTTTTCTTCTTTCTTCTTTCTTCCTCTGGTTCCCTCTTTTGGATGGTTGGAATGTGGATACTCCAAAGGCTTCACGTGGTACATAAGATGTGATCTTATAACCAATGTTCATCCTAATCCCCCATAACGATCATCCCAAAATCCTAATTGCAAAATTAGATGAAAAAGAAAAAGTAAATCTAATTAAAACCTGCAAAACAAAGATTAGCTAAACAAACCTCACAAATCCCAAGCATGTATAAACATATATTGGACTTAGCACCCCACACATGGTTAACCAAGTCCACCTGGCCTATTTTGGATTATGCTTAGGGTATAAGCAACCTGCATAGTAAAAGCAATTATATTTTTATTACAGTGCCCCTTAAGCACAATCCCCTACAAGAAGATAGTGATTAGACTAAATCGTCCTACCATTCATTCTATGCACATACACCCTAACATCTAGACTAAAATATCACATCAAAAAATAAAAGCAAACATTAAACCATGCACCTCCCTAAGATAGGACTAGAAGTGGTGACTTTGCCTAATGTGTGTGACATGTAAGGTTTGTGTGGCATGCTTAGTTAGGCTTTAAGGTTAGTATTTTCTAAGTGTGAAAATGTTCAACTTAGAAGGGTGGTCTCATTTAAGTTGTTTAGTTGATATGGGTTAATTTTATTTGATGATTTGATTTGGTTTGAATGAACATACTTAATTACTAAAAGTTGTAAAGAGTGGAAAAGAGAAGAGAACTTCTCTTTCCTCCCAACCTTAAGTGATTTTTAAAGTAGATTCATTAATGATTTTTATTTAGTGAACTTTTTATTATGTATTTTAACTAATCATAAATTTAGATTTTTCTCTAAACAAACTTATTCAAAAAGAAAGATATTTTAAGATTAAGTAAAGTGAATTACTATCACAAAACACATAATATTTTATTTCTTTCCCACTTGTGTATCATGCATATGAATGAATCTTAAGCATATCTATACATGCAGTGCAAATATTTAGCACACCTTAATAATGAATGCTAAGAGAAGTTGCTTAAAGAAATTTAGAATGTTTCATGTATGCATGATTTTGTTAAGTAGAAGAGAGTGATTCTTTTATCCATTTTTCATATGCACATTTACAAGTATAAAATACATAAGTGAGTACTTCACCATCATTAGCACCAGGGGTGTAAGGTACAAAACCTACTTAGGGCTACTTAAAGCCTCACAACCCTAGGGTTGTCTAGACTAATATACCCCTTTTCTTAAATACATGTGTATGTACAAAAAGAAATGCATGGAAAGAGAATGCTAAGAGAGGTTGCTTAAGGAAATTTGGAATGTTTCATGTATGCATGATTTTATTAAGTGGAAGAGGGTAATTCTTTTATCCATTTTTTATGCACATTTATAAGTATAAAAAACATAAGTGAGTATGATGTTATTATTAGGACCGGGGTGTAATGTGAAAGACCTACTTAGGGCCACTTAAATCCTAACAACCACGAGATTGTCCAGACTAATATATCACTTTTCTTAAATACATGTGCATGTACAAAAAGAAATGTATGGAAAGAGAATCATGCAAAAAGTTTATGTTTTTTTGTTTGATTTTGGTTGTTTAATTTATATGTGTGATGTGCAATTCCTTTTTGGGTCATGACATAGGAGTGTATAAAAATAGATCTCAAGCAAGTGTCATGTCCTTTTCGAATGGACTATACACTTTGCAAATCCTACACAAACCTATGTTAAGAAAGAGAAGAAAACATCACATAAAAAATTTTATACTATTCACATACAAGCTCATAAGTACTTATAGATAGCATACTTTTCATTTGTAATATTTGATTTAAAAGTTTTGAAAATATTTTTGGATTTAGTAGTGATAGTAGCCATTAATATCTTACTTTAGCCAAAACATGCAATTTGACAAAAAGGAACCATATCATTTTAAATTTTTTTTTTAAAAGACATGAATGCATGATTTTCATATGACAAACACATTTAGCATGCTAAGAAAGAAATAAAGTGATGCAAGCATGTAATTTCATTCACTCTAATTAATTCCTAAAGATAATCTTATGAATAATATTATTTAAAGTGAATCAAAATTGGTTTAGGAAAGTTTGATTTTATTTTGAGTTTGATTTGAATTAGGAAGGTGTTAAAAGGCTTGCCTCCTTTCCATTCCCACATGTGTGTATTATTTTAGTTTAATTTTTAGATGATTAGATTAATTTTATGCTTTGGTTAGGTTAAGGTGTAGATTAAGTTCATTAATTACCCCTTACCAATACCACTTTAACATATTTAATCAAATAATTATGAGCCAATGTATGATATAAAATTACAAGAAATTTAAATTCAATAATGCATCCTAGGAAAGAAAGGCACCTAATGCAATTGGCTCACAATTAATGATTAATTAAGCTAAAGGGTTTAATTTAAGTACTTTCGTAACCCTTCCCACACATGTGGGTTAAGTATGATTTCCTTAAGTTACTTAGGTTATTGAACACCTAAGCATCTACCTAAGAAGGATTAGTTTAGGTAATTAAGTTTCTAGAATATTTTGAAAATTTTATTCAATTAATTAAGTAGGTCATTAGTGGATTAGCCCTTAATTAAATTTAGATTAAGGAATAAAGGGGGTTTAAGAAATAGATTAAAGAAAATATCCCAAAATCATTACATAAACCACCAAATCACTTAAACAAAGTTTAATTAACTTAATCAAGGAATTAAACCACTATTCATAACTTAATTAAGCTTAATTACATTAAGAGAGTGATTATGGGTTCATTAATTAATTTCTTTGATTAACTCATTAATAAATTCCAAGAAAATTAGGAGAAATCATCCCACTAAACATGCTTGAGAAGTTTGGAATTAATTAATGAAGTCATTCGGGAGTAATTAGGGTTATTATGTTTTTAAAGAAATTCTAATTAAGAAAAATCTACTCTTCAAATTCAATTAGAAATAATTTTATTGGATTCTCCTCTGAATTATCTTTAAAATGAATCTAATTTTATACTTTTTGGATTTTTCTATAATTAGTTATCAATTTAAAAGGTTTTATTTGATTTAAGTGATTTTTATGAAGTTTGTTAATTTATTTTAATGAAATAAATCATTTGTAACTCAAAATTCAATATATTTTAATCCAAAGGTCCTTTTGACTTGAAATTTTTATGGCAAGTCTTCAATTTTAACCTCTAAAAATTTCAACTTAATTTGATATGTATTTTTGGTTTAATTAAAGAAATTTGATTTTTACTAAAACTCAAATTAAGCTCAAAATATTTAGTGAAATTTAAGAATTTTGGGTTTTTTTTGGATTCCTCTTAGAAAGATAAATCCAAGGAGCCCTTGTATGCCTATTTTCGTTAAGTATTTTATTTTCTTTAAAATTTTGAAGTTTTAGGAGATTTAAATAATTTTTAAATAAAAAATCAGATTTTCCTTAGCATAGTCGACACCATGCGTGACATGACAACTGCCATGTGGTATGCGATTGGATGCGGTTATGTGGTAAGCATGCCACGCATGCGGCATGCGATTGGTACCGTGCCGCGTAATGTGAGCGAAATCCATGTTAGCGTGGATGAGAGTAACACATGGTTTGACCAGACCTGACACGGATTGCGCGATCGTGCCGAGCGTCCGATCGAACTATTGGGATACCTCATCAATGAACAGTTAAATCAGGGGCATTTTGGGAAAAATGAGAGATTCTAAGTAAAAACTTATCCAAATGGACTCATTTTCATGCTAATTTTTGCACTGAAAAAAATTCTATTTTCTAATTGGAACAATTTAAAGTAAAAATGCTAGATTATCTAGGATAAATTCCTAAAATCATGTGAAAAACTATCATAAATGGTGGATCTTAAGGCCAGCTATGGTTATTGAAAGTTTCCTCATCGGGGATGATTTTTGGCAGCGGTGATGACTCGAGCACACTGTTGAGTAAGGGAAGAGGACTTGGAATGAGCTTGGATCTTCGCCTTCATGTCAAAACAAAGTTTCCACCGGTGATCATCATTTCCTCACTGAAATCCACTTAATTTTGGAGTATTTCTCTCCAAAATGAAGTAGGGGTGATCTCCAATGGGTTTGGGAGCTCTAGGAGAAGGAGAATGAGAGGAGTGGATGAATACTTCATCCTATAATGCCTTGGAATGAAAAGTGAATAAAAATCACACTTTTCTTTGAATTTTTGGCTCCAAACTCATGTCATTTGGCTTGGGGTGATTGGGAATGCTAGAGAATCATCCTAGGTGGCTCACTTTGGTTGGCTAAGGCATGGAAAGTGGTCGAAGGACAAATGGGTGTCCCAGCCAAGGGGAGGTGAGAGTCTTTCTTGCCAAATGTTCTAATTTGAGAGGTGAGGTGATTTCAGCTCCTCATGAGTCATGGCTGCCCCAACCACTCCTTGGGTCAGAAAATTAGTGTTGTTGGCATTTATGTGGACCAATGGATGAATGTTAAGAGGCCAAGGAAGAGAAATGACCATGGGTAAGTGTCTTTTCTGATGGGTTTCCCTTGACCCAAGGGCGAAGTAGTCATTTGGTATTGAATTTGATTTGAGCTGATTTGAAATGAGTCAAAAGTAAGTTAGACCAAATTTCATGTCATTTGAAGTTCATCTAGTTTAATTTGGGTTAATTTGACCCATTTGGATCAGATTGGGTCAAAACTAGTTAGGTTGACCAATTAGTCAAATTGGGTCAAACTAAGAGTTGTGTCAAGTTCAAATGACCATTTGAAGTATATTGGTTCAATTGGTTTTAATCAATTTGGTTTAATTTTGGATTTAATTTTGATTTTGGCCAATTTGATCCTTTAGGTCAATTTGGGCTAAGTTGACCAATTTGACCCAATTGACCAAATTAGCTTAAATCATGGCTTGGTTTGAGTTTGATTGATCATTTGAAATATGTTGCAAGCTTTAGTTTCAATCAATTTTGGTTTGATTTGATTTTAGCTTGATTTGACCTTTTAGGTCAAGTTTGGTTCATGGTCAATTGGGCTAGGTTGGGTCTAATTGACTAATTGGTCAAATTGGGTTTAATTAAGCTTTAGTCAAGTTCAATAATCAATTTGGAGGGAACTTAAGCCATTGGTTGCAATCAATTTTTTTAGGTTGCAATTTAGCTAGTTTGGGTTCATATGGGTTACAAGGTTGACTTGGTCAATGGGCTAGGCTGACTTGGTTTGACCCAATTAATGACCATTGATTAACCTATGATAATCAACAAACATGACATGAAGTTTGGATTGGCTTAGTTTACTTTTATTTGGATTGAATTGGATTTTTGTTCATGTAAGTCAAATTGGCCACTTTGGGTCAAATGAGCCAATTGGGATTAGTTGGCTTGATCAAAGCTTGATTCAAGTTTGGTTGAACTCACATATGGACTTGTGATTGAAATATAAATCAATTTGCAAGTAATTTGAAGTCAAATGGGTTTTGATTTTGACGATTTCAAGTTCAGAGGATGAACATGAGTTTGAGTTGGGATTGATTTTTTTCTTAATTTAGTTTTGGTTTGAGGATTGAAGTTTATATTTATATTTGGATTCATGATTGAAGGATTGATTAAATCATGAAGAAAAATCAAGTGTTTGGCTTGATTTGAGTTTGATTTGGCTAAGTTTAGGAATTTGACTTGAAAGGCATAGGTTGGAATTTGGTTGAATTTGAGTTTGAGTTTTGAATTTGGTTTTGGATATTTAAATTTATATTTCATTTATATTTGTGAATATAAATGACAATATAAATGGGTTATGAGAAAATTTCTTCAATTTGAATTGATTTGGATTTGATTTGAGCTAAGTCCATAAGAATAAATTAAAGGGCCAGGAAAAATTTTTGGAATTTGAATTTAAGTTTTGGATTTAGTTTGATTGATTTGACTTTATATTTCATTTATATATGTGAATAAAAATGAGAATATAAGTAGGTTATGAAAAATTTTCTGAATTTTAATTAAATTGGATTTGATTTTAGCTAAGTCCAAAGATGAAATCAAATGGGCTTAGGAAAGATTTTGGATTTGGAATTGATCATGGATTTCAATCATTTAGAATTGATTCATGATTTGGATTTTTGGGATTACTTTGATAGTTTGATAAAATCAATTGGGTTGGAATTGATTCAAATTTGATTTTGAATTAATTTGAATGATTTGAGAAAAATCACTTAAGTTGGAGTTGATTTGAATGATTTAAGAAAAATCATTTATGTTGGAAATTGATTTGAATTTTGAGGTTAATTTGGAATTGATTTGAATGAATTGAGAAAAATCACTTAAGTTGGAGTTGATTTGAATGATTTGAGAAAAATCCATTGAATTGGTTCAAGGCTTGATTTAGAATTGGAGTTGATATGAGTTTGGAGTCATTCATTCAAGTTGGAATTGATTTGAGTTTGGAGTTTTGACTTGGGAGAAGGAAGTGAGGAATTTGGTCCAAGTTATAGGGTAAGAAATTTTCCTAACTCCCCTAAGGCATAACCTATTTCTATGGCTAAACCTTCTAAGTCTCTAAGGTTAGATTAACTGTTCACCTAATCACTAGAAGTATCTTAAGACTAAGGAACTCTTAATGTCTGAGAGGAGTCATATGTCTAAGATGAAAGAGTCGATAGCTCATTCTAGAAATGAGGTCAACACATCATAAATCATCAAATAAACATAATTGAAATTGATTTTAAAATTTAAAAATACCATTTGAGCTAGAAAATTCATTTCAACCAATTTAGGTCAAAAGAATCTAATCTAGCTCAAATCACATTAAACCATCATATTAATTGAACTCCAAATTATCTATCAGATAAGTAACATTGATTAAAATTCAAATTTAAATAAACACAATTAAAATACTTTACATTAAGTCAAATAAAAATGGCATGAACTAGGACCAGTCTTCAAATCTAAATCAAATGGACTTGAGTTTAACAAGATTCACCTTCATGTGGCTTAGCCAACCAGCCACCAACCCAAAGGGATGTGGTGATGCCAAAATCCAAGGAATGCCATGTGAGGTTAAATCATAAGGAGATGATGTGTAGCCATGGAAAGAAGTTGGGAATCCATACAAAGAAGTAAAATCACACTTCCTCTTCTCCATACATCATCCACCTCTTCACCATCACTGATTTGAACTTTCTCTAATCAATTGACCACCCCTTGCCAGCTCCAATGGTGGCCATCACCATAGCAAAAGAAAAATTGACTTCCTCCATGGATTCCAAGTCATGACTCATGGCCAAGCAAATAAAAGGATGTGGGAGACATTCTCTCCATAGAGGATCCATCCCCATACAATCACAAGAAAATGAGAGACCAAACCGACCCCTTAGCCAGGGTCCTTGCCACCTGTGATTGGATTTTGGCCACCCTAAAATTTTCTTACATGGCTCTCGACCATAAATGGAAAGAGAGGAAAAAGGCTCCCTCTAAGAAATCTCAACATCCACACATGTTCTTGAGGTGAAGAGAAGAAGAACCAAAGCCTCCTCTAAGTCTCTAATCATCGGTAAGCTAAAAAAATGGCTAAGCTCTCAGCAAAGATTGGAAAGTTGGAAAATAACCTTCTCGAGCTCAATTGAAGATCCTATGCATTCCATGGGTAGAGGTGACCTCAAATAATCCTTTTCTCAAGCCTTCTACTGCCAATGAGCTGGAGTTCAATCAAACTTGACAAGAAATGGTGGAGCTTTGGTCTCCATGTCAATCCATGAGGAGCCAAGCCAAGATTTTTTCACCAAAGCTTCATTATGTCGAGGCCTGAGGATCGATGCTATTGAAGTATGCTTCAAAATTGACCCTGAAGTATTTTGGTTTGGTCCTTTGTGCAGTTAACTTGATCTCAAGTGAGATTATGCCATTTAGATGGCTTACAAATTGATTATTGATCAATTTGCAATCAAAATTATGAGAAACTGTGGCATAGATCTTTGAAAATTAGCCTATAATGGTGGACAAATCTTAGTTCTCCGATAGTAGAAAGAAAATAAAATCTTTGCCAACCATTCCTCTTAATAGGAACATATGGCAGAGATCTAGTTAGACATTTGATTAAATGCCATATAGGATCTGCGGGTGATGTCGTGACCTTCTGTTCAAAGATTAGAAGGTCATAAATAATTTTGCATGGCCTCCACATTTTGAGCTGGATCCACATAGATCCAGCTGGCCAATAGCACCATGATGCATCCCAAACAACACTGTGTAAGTGTCACATGACACAGACAATTTAAAATGAAGAAATCCAGATGTTTTGGATTTAATAAATCAGAAAAAATCATTAAAATTTTTAAAAACATAGAAAATAAAATACACATTTAAAAAATGTAAAAAAGGGCTCTATGGATTTATCTTAGTGAGGAGAATCCATTAAACCTAAAATCCCCAATTTGTATGGGGGTAATTTTACATTAAGTTTTCTTAAAGTAAAAATAAGAAAACTCAAATTAAACTTAAACAATCAATCCAATTAGTTTTAAACATCGAGGAAATGAAATTAAGGTTAAGACCCACCTCAGATTATATTTTTAGGAATTATTAGAAAGTAAATTCATGGATATGAAATCTTTAGTTGTGAACCTTAATGAAATTAGTTAATATTAATGTCATAAAATTATGGAAAAAATATGAAATTAACTCAAATCATCATAATGAACTTTAATGAGTTTAAAAATATTATTAAACTCATTGAAACCTCATATATCCCAAAATGACCTAATTAAGTAATTAATTGAATTAATTAATTCAACTAAATAATCTAAAATTTGAAAAGTCATAATACAAATCATGCAAATTTTTAAAATGATACATGAACCCTCTATGGATGCATCTTCCATAAAGCAATTCAAGAAAATTAAAATCTCTAATTAACTCCTTTTAATTTAAGATTAATTTAAGTTTTATTGAAATAACTAAAACCCTAATTAATCTAAAATTACACATTTAATTAAGGTGAAACTTCACAGAACTTAAATTGCCAAGAACCCTATTTGCCCTAAATATTTTGATGCTAAATTACCCCTTGATTAGACTTTGTTGAATTTTCAAACCTTAAGTTAATTTAAGTGAAAAAATAAATAAATAAATCATATAAATTATAAAAATTTATAAAATCAATTCAAAACATTTCAATTAACATCATAACACTTGAAGATAATTTTTCAACCTTCTTAAGTTTAATTTTTTTATTAATTACATACTTATGGTTTAACGAAATGAAAGAAAATAAAAATCAAACCTTAAGTTTGATAAATTCCTAATAAACCAACTAACCAATTGAATTTAAAACCATTTGAACTAAACTTCAGTTACAATATCAACTAAAATGGATTAAGTGGATTCACTTAAGCTAATGAACATAAACATTAATGAAATTAATTGAAATTAAAATAAATAAATGAAATTAATTGAAATTGAAACAAATAAAGTAATTAAAATTCAAAATAATCAAAGTTATCTAATCAAGTTAACTCATCCAAATTTATAAACATTAATGGAATGAATAAGTAAGATTAAATAAAATAATTTTTTTAAATGAAAGAAAACACTCTAAATTTTAGCCAAAGGTCATAAACCAAAAGATCATAAACTAAAAATGTTAAAAAATAAACTTAAAGTATTAATCAAATCAAACTCAACTTAAAATGAATCACTCAAATGAATCCAAAATAGGTTAAGTAAGATACTTAAAGGCTTAGTTTGACCCTTAGAATAAATCTTCACTTTAGGATGAAGACCTCATTTACTAGGAATTAGGATGCTGAATAGAATGAGTCCACCCAAAGTGGAATTTATTTTATTCTTCATTCTCAAAAACTTAAATTCCACTTTAAAATAAAATAGAATTAAAAGTGGAAATGAAACCATAAATCAACTAATCACTTAAATCAAAACTACCCAATGGAAAATTGAATAAATTTTATGAATAAAAGAAATCAAGATAATAAAAAAAATTCATAATTAGCAAATACATGGTATATAGTCTGGACACCACCCAAGGTCGTAGGAATACTAGTCCGAAGGAGGTGTTCATACCTTGAACTTCTAATTTATTAATAGCACATACCTAAGAAGCAAAATTATGAAAAGTAAAAAAACCTCAAATCAAATTAAACCAAATCAAAAATTGAACCTAAAATGCCTAGTAAAGTAATACCACACAAGCCCAATTTTCATCACACACTAGATTATTAGGTCACCAATCCTAGACTTATGTTAGGTTGATATATGTGATATTATATGATGTGATGTGAAATAATTTTCTTATTTTATGGTGTACTATTTTAAACTGTATAACTAGGATTATTTGTCTAGTATTGTGGATGGTAACATAATATTTTTAGCTTAATACTATTTTTTTGTAGGGGTTATACTAAAAGGGACCATTGCAATAAAATGTATATGTGGTGTTTATTTTTGATATGTGTATGGGGGACAACATGCAGATCTGAGGGTGTACTTATTGAAGTGATCGGGTATGATATTAAGGAATGGTGCACTATCTCAAAAGATAGAAATCACCACCCTATAATAGACCTAATCACCTAATAAGGACTCTTAAGGCATTATGTGTCTTCGAATATACTAGAGATTTTTCCCCTACTTTACATGGATTAATAAAGTATGATTTATATTAAACCAGGTTCTAAAGTTCTCTATAGAGGGAAAGCCCTCATAGTTAATTACATCCTAAGGAAAGTGAATTTCTTAACACTCTCGATTAAAGGAGGCAATTGTTATTTCCAAAGATTTCAAAGATAATACTATCAAGAAATTGGTCATATTGGAAAATCAAATGGGATAGATCAAAAGGAGAGACTTCTTATTGAAGCCAAAAGAGATGAGTAGGGAATGCTCATGATACTAAACCTAGTGAGCATTTCAATCTACCCTATGGTTGGGCTTTATATGTTTTAGATTGAATATAATTATATGTTTGAGTTGAAATTTTATTAGATTGCTAGGACTTATGATCCCACAATACAAGATTATGGAAAAGCCTAAGATATGAGAATTTATTCTTGTAACCTGAAGGAAATAGCCACCTCAGATCCAAAATCTAAGGAGCTTTAGGAAGATCTAAAATATGACCTAAATCTAAGAGAAGATGGGTATATGGTTTACCTCCACAAGAAAGGGTAAACCACCCAACTGGACTTATAACTGTTTGGAGTGGTAGTCAGCTAACTCCTCCTATGCTTTAAAATCATGTAGGCAAGTCATATGATTTTGTAAGCTAGTTGGGTAGTTATTATTTAGAAAGAAACTAAAGTCCTTAAACCCACTCCCTAAGAGACTAGAGCATGAGTGGTATGAGCAATGACTTAGTCTAATGAAAATCTTTTCAATTTTTGTTTAATTTTGGACTCTTCATCTTGACAAAGGCCATAGGATTGTTATTTGGCTAAATGCATGTTGAAATGAGTTATGGGCTAAATCAGAGAGAAAGATGTGTTTTCCACCACAAGGAGACACTCAAAGGTCAAGTCTTCCTCTATCGTGCAAGGATGGAAACCCTCTCTTAGCAAAAGTGAAGCAATATGGATGCATGATATTAAACATACAACATTCAACTAAGGAGTGACTAAATTTTTTAATTATCTTGATTTAATGCCTAGGCTTTATGTGATGTTATGAATTATATAAGAAAATTAATTATGAGTTGTAATTGGGGTAGAAAATATATTTTTTCTTTAAGAGCCTAATCGGATCCAGGCTATACATTAAATCATCATTCATAAAGAAACTAGAAAAAGGCATGCCATTTTTATTGCACAATTAAAACATAACATCAAGCAATTTTATAAATCTAATGCACAAGAATAAAAGGTCGGTGTGGTCGGGTGCTGTCGTATAACCTGAAAAGAGAAAGTGGGTAGCCAAGCTCTACCCTTATACAACCCGTAATATCAAAGAATAATTATAATTTATAAATGAATAAATGCTATGGGGGTCTTTTTATCTTCATTCTACATATCTCCTTCATCTGTTCATTTGGATTTGCTTGCTTTAAAGGCATCATAGTTCCTCCTAGGATAAATCCTTCTAGCCACTGCTCATCCTAATCCCCCATAACACTAATCTTAATTCCTAATACAAAATTACATTAAAAATAGGAAAAGTAAATCTAACTACACTTGCAAAATAAGTGTTAGTTAAACACAACATACAACCTAAGCAGTTATATGAATAATTTAGACTTAGCACCCTATACATGAGTAACCATGTCCACCTATCCTAATTTGGATTATGCTTAGGGGTTAATCAACCTACAAAAAGAGCATTTATATTTATTTTAAGTACCCCATAAGCAAAATCTCCTACATAAAACATTATTAGGCTAATCATGGCCTACCATCCAGTCTACAAAGCATACACCTTAACATTCAGTCTACAATAATACATTATGAAACCAAACATATGTCACTCCATGCACCACCCTAACATAAAGCTAGAAGTGGTGACTTAGTCTAATGTGTGTGTTAAGCTTGTGTGGTATGCCTTAACTAGGCTTTGTTATGATTTTCTAAGTATGAGAGGGTTTAATTATAAAGGGTGGTTTTACTTCAAGTGTAGAAAAGTTTTAAGAGGGTGCTTCGCCATTATTAAACTAGGGGAGTGAGGTAAAGACCTCCTTCAGGATACTTAAATCCTTGCATCCCTGGAATGTCCAGACTAGATATTCCCACTACTCTTAAATACACATGAATGTACGGGCAACTACAAGAATGGAAAAATCATGCTAAAGTTATATTTTTGGAATATTTATGCATATGGAACAAAGCCTTATCTAAATTCTAGTATTGAAGTATGCAAGAATGAAATCAAATGGAGTATGTGCCATGTTAAACTAGGAAAGTGAGGTAATCAAAGGACCTCCTTGGGGCTAACTAAATGCTCGTAATCCTGGGATGTCCAAGCTATATACCCATTAACATTCTTACTCACATAAACCAATACATTAATGAAAGAAAAGAAACTTCACTTCGTACACTTAAGCTATAATCACATACGACTCCTATGTATTTATAACTAGAAATAACATATATAATTATTCATTTATAAGTTTTAAAAAATAGATTTGGATTTAATAATGATAATATCATATATATATATATATATATATATATATATATATATATATATATATATATATATATATTAATTTAAATCAACACATGCAAGCTTGACATATAAAAAAAAACCATCTAATTTAATTAATTTTAAAAGAGATGAATGCATGAATCAAGTGACATACAACATTTAATATGATTGGAAATAAATAAAGAGACATAAGCACATGATTTCATTCAATCCTTACCTATGTTACCTTAAGATAATTAATTAAATGATTATGAGCCAGTGTAATATGCAAATGAATTGAAAAGTAAATAGTAATGCTCCCATGGAATGAAAGGGGCCTAATGCAATTATTCATTAATTAATTGCTTAAGGAACTCAATTACTTTTATGTTTTCTCACACATGTGAGCTAACCATAATTTCATTAACTCTCTTTATGTTATTGAACACCTAAAGCTCTACCCATGGATCAATTAAAGGAAATCAGATGTAATCACCCTTTTAATTAGGTTAACCAAGACATTAATCCATTAATCCATTTCCTCTTTCTTAATTACAAAATTTAATTGATTATCCTTTGAAATGAAATGGACTTAAGGGGAAAAAGGTTGGGAAAGAGGTCCCAACCTAATTCCATAAGCCCTCTCATTCAATTAAACATGATTTGGCATGATTTTAATTTTAATTTAATTAATTAAGCCATTAATTAGTTAATTAATCTTTAATTAGCATTTTGGTTGAAAAAGAGAAGAAAATTTAGGGAAAAGATTAAGAGAAAGGCTCCAATCTAATTCCCTAAGTCTCCCATTGTTCAACAATGATTAAGGAGACCAATTTGTTGATTAATTATTATTCAAATGCTTAATTAACACTTAATTAAATTAAGAGAGTAATTAGGGCTTAAGTAATCAATTTCCCTAATTAATCAACAATAAATTCCAAGAAAAATAGGGGAGGTAGAGGTCAACCTCCTAAACATTCTCAAAAGTTTTAAATTGATTGGTTAACTAATTTGGGAGTAATTAGGCTAATTAAATTTTTAATTAAATCCTAATTAAGCCAAAATTACTATTCAATGATAATTGAGGATAATTTTAATGGTTTCCCTTCTAAAATACATTTAAAATGAGCCATCATTTGCATTTTTTGGATTTTCAACAATTAATTATAAATTATGGAAATTTTAGCCTTAAAATATATTAATTAGTCTTAATTAAGTTAATCCCATCAGCACCACATGGTGCACTAACATGGCTGCTTTCCACATGGCATCGCAAGATTGGCTATTTATGTAGTCACACATGACTGAAATGGTGGACGCGGATAATCTTCATTGTTCGATCTCAAATCGGATGGCATAGATCAAACTCATGGCATAAAAAGATAAAAATATATGGATCTAGCACGATCTAATCAGAGTCATCCATTTCAATCACATGGAATGGATGGCCTGTGATCCTCCATCCCATGAGTGACGAATGACGGAGACTGTCAACCATGGATCGCTCGATCGAGCTCACCCAAGCTCGATTCACTCTAAAATCAACCCACACCTTTGTGTGAGGGATCCACAAGGATCCAATAACTAATATGGGATCACATGAGAATTTTCTTAAAAAAGCTCCAACAAAAATTTCTTATTTCTATAGTTTTGAGAAATTGCCTCGCTGGAGCTTAGGATGGTGGGATCAATGCAGGTAGCTTCGTCTAGTAGAGAAGAGGCTCTATTGAGTAGCACACAATCCAATTCCCCTTAGTTCACTCAGTGGATCAACTTTCATCACTTTGGAGCTCAATATTGATCAAAGTCCCTCCTCCGATGGCTTGGGATCTTGGAAATGACTTGGGTGGCTTCAACAACGTGCGTGGAAGGTGTATGTAAGAGGAATTTGATTGAGGTGGAGTATTTGCAAAGTTAGGATTGAGATTGGAGTGCCCTATTTTGGTTTCATACAGAGAATAAAAATGCTGAAAGAGAGGACCTTGGGATGGCTCTAGGGATTACAATGAGGTTCAAATTTGCATTGGGAAGCTCTCACAATTTGAATAGATGCATTTCCCATCCAAATTGAGGGGGTATACCCCTCAATTTGTTGAAGTGGATAGACTAGATGGTTTCCCATTTTTCATCCAGCTAGTCACTGCCAGATTGCCAGAGTGGTTGCCATCAAGTCCATGTGGCTGGTTTGGATTAGGACAATCCATGGCAGGAGGCTCCAAGGTCTATTTGGCTAGATTATCATTCCTTGATCCCTTGGGTACTCAGCTTGCATGGGAGGTGAGTTACTCACCTCCCATTGGTCCATGGCTGACCTAGCAGGGGTTAAGGGGCTTAGGTGGCTTAGATGATGACTTATTAGGATGAGTGAGGGCTACCAATGTTAAACGAAGAGTGGACTTTGCCATATGAGGAAAGAATCCAATGTGAGAGAGGATCCATGGGGAATTTGCATTGGACTTGGCTCCAAATGGGTTTGGATTGATTTTAGGTTGACCCAAGATGGGCTTGGGTCAAGTTTGGTCAACCTCCAATGGGTCATGGGTTTTGGCTTCATTTGGTCAAATGGGTTAACATTGGGTCATATTCGATTGGGTTGACCCATTTAGTCAAATTGGATCAAACCAAGGCTTGAGTTAGGTTCAAATGATGATTTGAAGAGTTTTGGTTCAAGTGTTTTCCATTAATTTGGCCTAGGTTTGATTTTTGGCTCATTTAGATTCACATAGGTCAAATGGGCTACATTGATCAATTTGACCAATTTGACCAATTTGACCAAATTGGGTTGTGTTAGGTGTTGGTTCATGTTCAATTGGTTAATTGAAAATGATTTTAGGCTTTGGTCTGAATCAATTTAGATTTAATTTGGATTTTGGCCAATTTAACCCTTTAGGTCAATTTGGTTGGGTCAAGTCAAGTTGACCAATTGGTCAAATTGGGCTCAATTATGGCTTTGGTCAAGTTCAATAATCAATTTGGAATGAACTTGAGCCATTGGTTGCAATCAATTTGGGTTAGATTATGATTTGACCCATTTTTTTTTTAGGCCAATTTGGGTCAACTTGGGTCGAATGGCCAATTGGACTTGGTTTGACTCAATTGAGGGTCAAGTCATGTTCAGTCATTGATCATGTATTGGTGTGAATCAATGGTTTCAATCAATTTGGTGGTGGATTTGGCTAGTTTTTTCATTTAAGGTTGACTTGGTCAAAGGACCAAGTTGACTTGGTTTGACCCAATTCAAGATGATTGATCATCCTAGGTTGATTGTTGATTATGATATGAGACTGGATGGGCTTAGTTCAATCTGATTTAGGTTGGATTAGAACTTGGCTTATAAAGGTCCTTTAAGCCACTTTGGGTCAAGTGGACCTAAGTGGGTCGATTGACTTGGTTTTGGCATGATTCAAGTTTAGTTGAACTTATATATGAGCCTATGATTGAAATATAAACCCAACTGCAATCAATTTGGATTCAAATGAACTTTGGCTCATTTGAAGTTTTTAAGCTACAAGGGCTAACTTGGGCTTGACTTGGGTTGACTTGAGTTTGGTTTGATAATTGTAGGTTTTATTTATATTTAGATAGATGATTGAAGGAATGATTGATTCAAGAGAAAATCTAATGGTTTTGGCTTGGTTTAGGTGGGTTTTGGTTAAGTCCAAGAAATTGGCTTAAAGGATATAAAATTGACATAGTTTGATTTTTAC